>PISX010007180.1:0-90911 GCA_004024625.1 Mellivora capensis
GCTTTTGCACATCGTGCTGGGGATGAGGCTCAAAATCTGAACAGCTTTTTATTCCACCTGCATTATCTGATCTGGAATCTAAGAATTATCTCCAACAGCATTGTGTTGGCTACTAAGTCCTCAGAGACATTCCCAGAGGGCAGAGGATTTCTGAAGCTAAGGGCTTCAAATCACAGACAATGCGGTGTACACGGCCATGGGGTCACTTGGAAAAGGTGGTCTCAGGTTTGAAATCATTTCCATAGGAAGTTCAGTCTTAAAAGCAGCGAATTTTTGTTAGGTTGGATTCACTTTGGAATCGAGGTTGTATTTCACATTTTGTTGTGTTTTAACGGTTGACGGTTGACCAAAATAGGTTCAGTTGTTGTTGAGGTAAGTCTTGTTTTTTTTTTTTTTTTTTTTTTCCTTTGAAAAACAAATGAGGAGTGGCGCCTGGGTGGCTCAATGGATTAAGCCTCTGCCTTCTGCCCAGGTCATGATCTCAGGGTCCTGGGATCAAGTCCCGCTCTCTCTCTCTCTGTAAGATAAAAGAAAAAAAATTAAAAAAAAAAAAAAGAAAAATGACGAATAGTCACTGTTGTATCTGCAAAAAGTATGTATTCGGATTAGAAGCTCTGCAGACACAGGATCTTATATTAGCATCCGAGTCTTGGGGTGAGATGTGAGCGCTCTGACTCGTGTGTGCGGGTACTAAGGTCTCAGGGGTGGCCCAGAGCGCTGGCTGGGGTCCTGCGGGCGTGGCAGGAACCGGGAGCACACACCGGCTCCCAGTAAGGGCTACAGCCCGAAGACCAGCCCACCAGGGCGCCTGCGCCGGGGTGCGCCCGCGCGGGAACCGCCCATCTTCTCTCCCTGGAGGAGGGGAAGGGCGGAGCTTGCAGCAGGACCCGCCCCCGCCAGCGGCGCGAGTCTTTGGCCTCATGAGGAGCTGCTTCCGGATCCTGTGGCAGGTTCCACTGGCTGGGAGTGAGGTGGTGCTGCGCTAGCTGGCGGGCGGACGGGCGGGCTGGGCTGCGGCCCCCGCGCGGCGGGCGATGCTGGGAGACAGCTCCGGGACCCGGGAGCGCGAGGCGGAGGGCGACGGGGCGGGGGCTGTGCCTGCGCCGCCCGCCATCGAGTTCCCGGCCGACAGCTCGGACCCCAAGTATGATGGTGAGGGACCTGAAATTGCGCAGCGGTCGTCCCCTTGCACCCGTCCACCTTAATTCCCGGGGTGGGGGTGAGGGGGCGCAACGAGCATCGGCGCGGCTCCGGGGCGAATTTGGCTGGATCCGGGCTCGAACCGGCGGCCCAGCTGTGCAGTAAGGGGGGCGGCGGGAGGGCGGTCTGCGTAAGGTAAACATTTATTGCAAGGAGTGTCGGCGACCTGCTAGTTTGTTGACGTTTCTGTTCCTGGGTTTCCTCTTTGCGGATTCGGCTCCGGACGTGCTAAGATTTCCCTCAGGCCGCTTTCCAGCTCCGAGCCCTGCGGTTTGTAAACTTCTAGAAGGGGGCTTTGCAGACCTTATACGCCTAACAGTTCGGGTTCCGTGTTTTAATTTGTAGCTTCTCTTGCTTTTTGCTTCACTGATGAGGGAGCTAAAGACTTCTCATGATGGGTCGGTTTAAAGAAAAGAAATGCCCAAGTTTTTTTTAACCCCCCCCCCCTTTTTTTTTTTTTTGAGGCTTTTGGTTACTAGGAGGTACGGCTTTAAGTCAGGCAAGTTATTCTGCATAAAGTGAAGGGTACTTAGAACATGAACTCCAGCCAGTTTAAAGTATCCAGTATTTTATTCAGATTTTATAGGATCTTGCATTACTACCGGCTGTTTTGGCAGTTTTTAAAGCTAAATTGTGCTCTCAAGATTGAGTAATACTGATTCAGGGAGGTTTTTACTTTATGGTGCTTTGAATAGGATGATTACAAGGAATACACGTTCAGTTGAAGCATGAAACAAGTATTCACATACAGTGGATTTGCAGTTGCAAGCGGAGTTGAAAATGTTAATTTATTCCTTAAGTCCTCCGATCTTCACCCATAATACTGTCTATAATTCTTGACTCTTATTAAAGGGGGTCAGAAACAGACTGTGGTGGTAATTTAAGTACATTGACAGGACGGTTTTAAGAGAACTGTTTTTAAAAATTTTTTTTTCAAGATTTTATTTATTTATTCGACAGACAGGGATCACAAGTAGGCAGAGAGGCAAGCAGAGACAGAGAGGGGGAAGCAGGCTCTCTGCTGAGCAGAGAGCCCCATGCGGGGCTGGATCCCGGGGCTCGATCCCAGGACTCTGAGCTCATGACCTGAGCCGAAGGCAGAGGCTTAACCCACTGAGCCACCCAGGCGCCCCTAAGAGACCTGTTTTTTAATGAACTGATTTTTTTTCACATGTAACCCAGTGTACTATGGCAGCTCAGTAATACAGG
The DNA here is from genome assembly GCA_004024625.1 of Mellivora capensis. Classification (NCBI taxonomy): domain Eukaryota; kingdom Metazoa; phylum Chordata; class Mammalia; order Carnivora; family Mustelidae; genus Mellivora; species Mellivora capensis. The sequence goes on from PISX010007180.1 coordinate 2,410, forward strand.
AAGTATTATGTCAAAGGAAAAGCTTCAGCTGTAAACATGCAAAAGTCTGTCTTTTTTGCTGTCACATTGTGATAAGGTTGTCTGCAAAGGAAAGATTATTCTTGAAGGGAGTGATCATAGATAAGCTTTGAGAAATTTCCTTCTACTAGGTTATTAATACTTTTGTGTTTATATATTGGCTTTTCTTCCAAAGAGCCCCAGAATATCCAACGTAATTATCTTTTTATGTGAGAAGCAAGGTCTATGAAAAAAACGTAGTTTCATTTTTAGAAGACGTAGAATCAGAGCAGTTATGTGATTTCTCGAAGGCCGCCCGTATGATGTGAGGAGGTCACTCTGTCAGTTTAGGGTAGAGTCAGAAAATTCAAAACCTAGATGTCGCTCTAAAACCTGTGTTCCTTAGTCTATTAGGTAGGGAGCAACTTTGATCAAAGTTACTATGTTCCCCCCCTACCCTTCCCCCTGAATAGCATGCAGCAGGAACGCTACAGTAAACCCATTTCCAGACTCTTTGGTTTTTATTTCTTTCATCTGACAGAAGTTTTTCAGAATTTTACTCAGATTAATCCTGCAAGTTCCTGTCTCACTTAATAATGGACCATTTATTTCAGATGGAGCCTGAAGTAGGTAGTCCCTTTCCTGTTTTGTCTACTCCCCTCCTAGTTGGCAGAAGTCTAGAACTCTCATTCACCTAGGATCTCATCTCATTTCTTCTTTTGTAACAGGGCCTGACCTCGTCTTTCCTATTAGCCTCTTTACTCTTCCTCTACTACTTGATCAAGAGCGAAACGGGAAGCGCTCAGCTTTCGCCTTCATTTCCTTACGGTTTTACTCCTTCCTGTGTTTTGAGTATTTGTGTGCTGCTCTTTTTTTTTTTTTTTTTTTTTTTTGAGAGAGAGGCAGTGAGAGAGCATGAGCGAGGAGAAGGTCAGAGGGAGAAGCAGACTCCTCGTGGAGCTGGGAGCCTGATGCTGGACTCGATCCCAGGTCTCCGGGATCATGACCCGAGCCGAAGGCAGTCGTCCAACCAACTGAGCCACCCAGGCGTCCCTGTACTGCTCTTTTTTAAAGTTGCCATTTTCTTGGTGTATTTGGTTCATTTGACTCTGATCATTCTTCCCCCCCCCCCCCTTATTAAAAAGTAGGATTTCCAGGGGTGCTTGGGTGGCTCAGTCGGTTAAGCGTCTGCCTTGGGCTCAGGTCATGATCTCAGGGTCCTGGGATCCAGCCCCTCATTGGGTTCCTTGCTCTGCAGAGAGCCTGCTTCTGCCTCTGCCTGCTGTTTGCCCTGCTTGTGCTTGCTCTCTTGCTCTCTCTGACAAATAAAATCTTAAAAAAAAAAAAAAAGATTTCCTCATTGTAGAACACAGGAAAGTAAGAGCATAGAAGCAGAAAACTCTCCAAACCCTAATCTCATCACTGTTGACAATTCAGTGTATTAAAAACTTTTTTTTCACATTACTGAGTATGTTGAAATTATAGAAAAGCCCAAAGAAGGAAATTTAAAAACCACAATCTCATCACCCAGAGATTACTGTTTATGTTTTAGCATAGCCAGTGAAAATTTATTCACTGAGTTTTGCATTTAATAGTCTTTGTCAAAGATACCACAAATGGATTAAAGATTTCTTTCTTTTTTTTTTTTTTTTAAGATTTTATTTATTTGACAGAGACACTGAGAGAGGGAATACAGGCAGGGGAAGCGGGAGAGGGAGAAGCAGGCTCCCCGCCGAGAAGAGAGCCCGATGTGGGGCTCAGTCCCACGACCCTAGGATCATGACCTGAGCCGAAGGCAGAGGCTTAATGACTGAGTCCCCCAAGCACCCCTGGATTAAAGATTTCTGAGTTTGTCCAAATAAGATAAAAATTTAGAGGAATCATTTGGAAAAATTTAAGGAAATAAAAAAGGGAAAAGTCACCTGTGCTCACATTCCAGAGAACTGGCTGTTAACAATTTGGTGTATTCATTTGCACATATTAATATGAGCTGCTGTAAGCCAGGTAGATTCCTAGATACCAAGGATCAAACAGGTAGATTGAAAAAACAGCATGTTCACTACTGTCATTTCTTTTACAAATTCTGTGGATATATAATTGGAAACAGGTAGCAGAGATTCTGTTTTTTTTTTTTTTTTTGTATTGTCTGTATGTTTATATAGCTATGAAATATATTTTTAAATGTGAGGATAGGAGTATGATAAATCTTTTATGTTCTGCTTCTTAAATATGATGTTATATTAGCATTTTCTTGTGAGAAATTAGCCTTCAAAAACATTAAGACCACACATTTTGTATTATCATTTCAGTCTTTGCCCTGTTGTTGGAAAATAAGTTTCTCTTTTATCATTAGAAATAATAATGGGGGGCACCTGGGTGGCTCAGTGGGTTAAGCCTCTGCCTCCGGCTCAGGTCATGGTCTCAGGGTCCTGGGATCGAGCCCCGCATCGGGCTCTCTGCTCAGTGGGGAGCCTGCTCCCTCCTCTCTCTCTGCCTGCCTCTGCCTACTTGTGACCTCTCTCTGTCAAATAAATAAATAAAATCTTAAAAAAAAATAATAATGGGTTAGACACCTGTACACAAAAGTCTTTGTTGATATCTGATTATTTCCTCAGACTACATCTACAGAAGTAGGATTTGTTGGCTTAAAGAAATACATTTAAAAAAAAGTTGTGTTTTTTTTTTTTTTTTTAAGATTTTATTTATTTATTTGTCAGAGAGAGAGAAAGAGAGAGCAAGCGAGCCATGGGGGGAGTGGCAGGCTGAGAGAGAAGCAGGAGCCTGCTTCCCGCCTGAGTGAGGAGCCCTGGGATCATGACCAGGCTGAAAGCCGACACTTAGCCAAAGGAGCCACCCAGGCTCTCCCCCCACCCTGCCCCAGAAGTTTTGATACATTTTGGTAAAATGATGACTAGGGAGGTGGTGTTGGTTTGCATGAAACTATCTAGCTTCACCTTTATCAGGACTATCGTTTTTTTCATTTTTAAAATTTATTTTTTTATTCATTTATTTGACAGAGAGAGACAGCAAGAGAGGGAACACAAGCAGGGGGAGTGGGAGAGGGAGAAGCAGGCCTCCCGCTGAGCAGGGATGATGCGGGTGATGCGGGGCTCTATCCCAGCACCCTGAGATCATGACCTGAGCCGAAGACAGACACTTAGCCCGCCCGGGCGCCCCCACGATTATCTTTTTATACACCATCATTTCCAATAGCTGTCTAATCTCCTATATATATATAGCTTAGCAGCCTTCCAGTATTCCAAACAGGGTTATCCTGAACATCTTATAAACATACTTGTGCTTTGTAAATATTTTCATAAAAACTAGGAGTGCTGAGTCAAGGCTTTGCCCGTTTTGAATTCTATGATACATATATTGCTGAAGGTTACAAACACTTTTAACCCCCTGTGATTGAAAATGTCTCCTTTTCTGTGCCCATAATAATACCATGTATTCCAGGCTTGAAGTGGTTACCAACCTGATGGCAAGTTCTGGAACCACAGTTATTTTAATATGTATGTCCTTAGTTACAAGTTACGTTAAACCTACTTGAGTTTTAATTATGCTTCATTTTATCGTCAGAGCTCTATATAAATTTTGCTGCCGTTTACAATGCTCTTGTTGCCCATCGCCTGCCTCTTCCTGTCTACCTGTTCCATGTTTCCAGCAGTTTTCTCAAACATTGTTCCTTCATACTGTTTGTGGTCGATTCAGTGACACATGGAATAAACAGTAAGCTAGAGCTTATAACCTTCAGCTGGAAGTGCCAGCTTGTCCATCTGCTTGGTCTTGTCTGGTGGAAGGATGATGGGCTTGGGTGTCGTGCCGATCTGTCTGCTTGCAGGTTCCTTAACTGCTGTGTGAGGTCAGGGTCCTCATCTGTAAAGTGAGAGCGGCGACACTTCCTTCCATTGATCTGTGAGGATTTGAGGCTGTGCATGTGGACCGGTTGACAGCACACGGGGCACGTGCCCTAGATGGTTCCCAGGCTGCCTTCCTCGCCCCCCTTCCCGCTGCCAGACTTCCTTCGTTATGCCGGCGCCTGGGCTGTCCTCTTGGAGAAAGGAACCCATCCTGTTCCCTCTCGTTCGCTTGGATGTTTACTTACTCATTTATTTATTTCTACCTTGGCCCACACCATTCCTCCCTTAGCTCTCACCCTCCCCGCGACGGCATCCTTCTGTTAGTCTTCCAACTTCCAGAGTCCCAACTCGACACTCAGCTTAAAGTCTGTCCCGATTAACCCCCCACTCGGCTTAACTCTTGTTCTGTGTTTTATTTCCTTAAATGGGAATAGTTTGTGTTTCGTTAATTAGAAGATGCTGTTTTGTCATTATGAGATATGTTTCCCGTTTATTAACATTTTTTCCCTCTTTTAACTTTTAGAATCCGACGTCCCAGCAGAACTCCAGGTATTAAAAGGACCCCTGCAGCAGCCGACTTTCCCTTTTGCAGTTGCAAACCAACTCTTGCTTGTCTCTTTGCTGGACCACTTGAGCCATGTGCACGAGCCAGACCCGCTCCATTCAAGACAGGTGTTTAAATGTTAGTAAGAAAAAAATCTTCTGTGGGGCGCCTGGGTGGCTCAGTGGGTTGGGCCTCTGCCTTCGGCTCAGGTCGTGATCTCGGGGTCCTGGGATTGAGTCCCGCATCGGGCTCTCTGGTCGGCGGGGAGCTTGCTTCCCCCTCTCCCTCCACCTACCTCTCTGCCTACTTATGATCTCTCTCTCTCTGTCAAATTAAAAAAAAAACAAAAAACGAAAAAAAAGAAAAAGTCTTCTGAGTAAACCTTGTAAAAATACTATGTTGTGGGTCTGAGAAAGCAGCTGGTATATAAGCATTTGAAATAGGTATTAATATTTGAATTTCTTGAACGCATTTTTATATTTACTGTATTCCTTGAATAAGTAAAAGCCAAGCACTTCTGCAGAAACTTCTGCAGAAGAAGAGAAACTTCTGTTTCCGAAGAGCCTGGTGTTGTGACTTCAGACTTAACTTTACCCTAGTGTTTTGTTTGTGCACATCTTGTATGTGCTGTTTGTTGGTTAGAGATAATCAGTCCATCATCAAAAACAATAACTCACTGTTGTTGTCAGTTCTAATCATGTTTTGCCTATGGCCTTTGTTCTTGCTTTGTTGCCTGTCAGCAGAAGGGGATGTATTTGAATGTCAGGAGACTAGTAAGTTTACATTTTTTCTTGCTTTTTTAAAAACAGAGCTCAGTGCTTTACCAGCTGACCACGCATGGTAAACAGATGACTGCTCAGTATTCAGTAGCTAATTCTAGATATGCTCCTATCAGGCACAGTACCAGTTGTTCCTTCTCTATTAGAGGGTTAATCTCCAAATTGTAATGTGTATAAATGTAACTTTTTTCTTACAAAGGTTTCTTTTTTTAAGATTTTTATTTATTTGAGAGAGAGAGCATGGTGGGGACCAGAGGGAGAGAGAGAAGGAGGCTCCCCGCTGAGCAGGGAGCTGACTAGGGACTCGATCCCAGGACCCTGGGATCATGACTTGAGCAGAAGGCAAATGCTTAACAGACTGAGCCCCCCACGTGCCCCAAGGTTGGCTGTTTTTTGTTTTTTATTTTTTTAATAGAGGCTATTATTACTCTGTAGTCTCTTTAAAATTGCCATTTTATTGATGGCCTTCTGATAATAGTTTTCCATATTCTTCTTCTAGTGCTTTGCCAGACCTTTATCAAAATGGGGCTGCTGTCTTCTTTCACCTGTAGCGATGAGTTTAGCTCACTGAGACTACACCACAACAGAGCTATTACCCATTTAATGAGGTCTGCCAAAGAGAGAGTTCGTCAGGTAAGCGTTAAAATAGAAACTTTGGGTATGACAGAAACATTTTAATTTCAGGAAACCTGTATTTTAAAGCATTGTGGAATCCTGGTTATAATACAGGTTTATAAAAATATTAATTTGTTTATTCAGTAAATATGTACAAATGACTACGCATGTGTTAGTCTTATAGGAGTTGGGATTCCAGCAGCGAGTAAAACAGACAAAAGATAAAACACCTGCCCTCATGGGGGCTTATGTTCTTTTCTTTTCTTTCTGGTTTTTTTTTGTTTTTTTTTTGTTTTTTTGAGCTTATGTTCTGCTGAGGGGGCAGTCAGCAATAGAAACATAATAAAAATACATAAAAAGAAAAGGGGTGTTACACGGTGGTAAGCGTTAATGGAGAAATCGAAAGCAGTGAAAGGGCTTAGAAAGTGTGTGGGTTGTATACCGGGTGGCCCGTGACTGAGGTCGGGAGCTAGCTGCAGGTGAGAGCACGAGCCGTGTGCCCCTGTCTGGAGGAGGAATGTTCCAGGCAGAGGATCTGCCGTCCCCGAGGTGGCAGTGTGCTCGGTGTTTTTGGGAAGCTGAGTGGCAGCCATATGGCCGGAGTCGCATAAGCAAGGGGAGAGTATGGGAGAGGTAGGGCAAGGAGGGCCGGGGAGGGCAGTGGGCAGTCAGACGGACAGATGGAGGAGGATCCTGAAAGCGTTTTAACGTCTTTGGTCTTTTCCTCAGAGCAAAGTAGGAAGCTTCATAGGATTCTGAGCTGAGGAGTGCCGTGATCTGACTTAGATTTTAATGGGCCACCGCAGTTGTGATGTTAGGAATGGATGGAGGGAGGCAGAGGCAGAAGCAGGGGGGCCAGGTGGTCAGAGCCAGGAGGTGACAGTAGCTTGGAGGGGTGGTCGCAGTGGAGATGTGAGGAGTGGGCCGTTCCTGCTTCTGTTTTGAAGGTGAAATCAGAATTATTTGCTGAGAGAGCTCCTTGGTGAGTTCTCAGGCTTATCCGTGGATGGCAAGACTATAGCTTTTTTTAGTAGTGATCTTGGGTTAGGACAGAAATGTTTTCAATTGTAACCGCCTAGGTGATACTGAAAAAGCCCGAGTGTTTTTCTTTTCTTAAATATTGTGTGAACATTTGGGACTATTAATGTGAACATTGAATTTTGTTAGATTCCTCATTCCATGAAATTTGCCGAAAATGCTTTTTAAAGTAATTTTCTGATTTTAGGATCCTTGTGAGGATAATTCTCATATCCAGAAGATCAGGTATGTGTCAAATACTTCTGTGATTGTGCAAAGAGTAAAATGTCTGAAAGAAATTAAGATTAGGAACTGATCCTGAATTCATTAGAAACTAATTTTGAAGTTAAAAACAATGTGGTTTGGGTAGTTTATCAAAATTAAAAGCTTTAGTCTCAGAAATTAATGAGTGCTCCAAGAGTTGCTTTGCTTCTCTTTCCCCTTATGCTCTCCCTCCTCCATTCTGTGTAGATTCCATTAGCCCCACAGTTTTTTGTTTTTAAATTAAATTTAATTTTTTTAATGTTCTAGGATTCATTGTTTTTGCACCAAACCCAGTGCTCCATGCAATACGTGCCCTCCATAATACCCACCACCAGGCTCACCTAACCCCCCACCTCCTTCCCCTCCAAAACCCTCAGTTTGTTTCTGGAATCCAGTCTTTCATGGTTTGTCTCTACCTCCAATTTCCCCCAACTCCCTTCTCCTCTCCTTCACCCAGTATCCTCTGTGTTATTTCTTATCCTCCACAAGTAAGTGAAACCATGAGATAATTGACTCTCTCTGCTTGACTTATTTCACTAAGCATAATCCCCAGTCCCATCCATGTTGATAAAGTTGGGTATTCATTATTTCTGATGGAGGCAAAATATTCCATTGCATATATGGACCATATCTTCTTTATCCATTTGTCTGTTGAAGGGCATCTTGGCTCTTCCCACAGTTTGGCGACTGTGGTCATTGCTGCTATGAACATTGGGGTACAGATAGCCCTTCTTTTCACTATATCTGTATCTTTGGTACCCAGTAGTGCAATTGCAGGGTCATAGGGTAGCTCTGTTTTTAATTTCTTAAGGAACCACCACACTATTTTCCAAAGTAAGCCCCACCATTAATTCAGAGCACTGATATATAGTCTTTGTTGGGGGAACAACATTGAGTTTTGGCTCTATGTAGGAAATACTAGTTGTTTTTTTTTAAAGATTTTATTTATTTATTTGACAGACAGAGATCACAAGCAGGCAGACAAGCAGGCAGAGAGAGAGGAGGAAGCAGGGTCCCTGCTGAGCAGAGAGCCCCATGCGGGGCTAGATCCCAGGACCCTGAGATCATGACCTGAGCAGAAGGCAGAGGCTTTAACCCACTGAGCCACCCAGGTGCCCAGGAAATGCTAGTTTAAAATCTGTAACTCATTAAGACATTTTTCATTAAGAAAATTAAGTAAATTTATTGCTGAGCTCAGCTAATCAACTGTTGCCTGTTAGTCGTCTTCAGTATGCCTGCTTTATTTATTTATTTTTTTTTAAAAAGATTTTATTTATTTGTCAGACAGAGTGAGCACAGGCAGACAGAGTGGCAGGCAGAGGCAGAGGGAGAAGCAGGCTCCCTGCTGAGCAAGGAGCCCAATGTGGGACTCGATCCCAGGACGCTGGGATCATGACCTCAGCCGAAGGCAGCTGCTTAACCAACTGAGCCACCCAGGCGTCCCAGTATTCCTGCTTTAAAACACTGATAATTTCTGATTAGAATACTAATTACTGGTAACATACTTGATTAGTGATCCCTTTGCCATCTCTGGTTTTTCCACTTGCTATCTTTATTACATGTTGATTTGCTTAGCAAATAATTTTCTTCCTAGAGCATGAGAAAATTTGTTTGGGTTCATCTTTTCAAATCATCGTAATACAGTGATCAGTAATGTTGGGCAGGTTAGTGATACAGCGAGGGTGTACTATCCTGGGCACCTGGTTCTTTCATGTTTTAATATTGATTGGTTGTTTGTTTTTCACTTTTAGGTCCAGGGAAATAGCCTTTGAAGCCCAGACTTCACGTTACCTAAATGAATTTGAAGAGCTTGCCATCTTAGGAAAAGGTGGATACGGAAGAGTGTACAAGGTTGTTTCCCACAAATCCGTTTTGACCTCCTACTCTGAGCAAATGTATTTTGAGTTGTTCTCATGATTATTATTTAAAGTGCTCTAAGGGAAGTTCCTAGAAATCATATGTGTGTACTTTTCACTAAGATTTGTCATCTCTAGGGAAGTGGGCAGGCTTTAACTTTTTCTAACCACATTGATGGTTTAGGCAGATTCTGGAAACCACATTAATTTACTTAATAAGGTATCACGGAAGAAAGCTGTGCTTTTGTATTTTGGGCCTCACGTGGTTCTTTTGCTGGCATTTCCATTTTTCAGACCTCGAGTCTCTAGGAGTCAAAGTCTCAGTGCAGTTTGGAAGCTTCTAGTCCAGCTGACTGTGGCTGAGTTTCCTGAACATAGTAAAGACACTTGTCTTTTGCTTAAATTTATCTCTTGAGCTAGGTTGGATCCTAAGCTCAGATTAGAATAACTTGCTCTATTCAATTAAATTTAATGGCACAAATATATTTTCTTTTTTCCTTTACTTTTTAGGTCAGGAATAAATTAGATGGTCAGTATTATGCAATTAAAAAAATCCTGATTAATGGTGCAACTAAAACAGATTGTATGAAGGTATGCTTTTTTTAAGTGTATTTATTTTGAATAATTGGGTATTTAGATCCTTTTGAAAGAGTTATGTGTGTGTGCATTTGGCAAATACTAGGTGTTGTGGATTGCTAAGTTCACTAAAAGTGGGTCACAGTAAAATTAACATGAAAACCAAATTTTTATTTGACTTAATTTTTAATTTTTAAAAAAATTTTTTTGAGAGAGCGAGAGTGTAAATGGGGAGGCCAATAGGGAGAGAGAGAGAATCCCAAGCAGGCTCCATGCTCAGTATAGAGCCCAATGTGGGGCTGAGATCATGACTTGAGCTAATATTAAGAATCGGACGCTTAACTGACTGAGCCACCCTGGTGCCCGTCTCTAAGCCACCTGGGTCTCCTGTCCTTGACACAGTGGTGACAGCAGGACTGGACTCATTAGGAGGAATGAAATGAGAGAACATAAATGGGCTATGAAAAGTAGAAAGCACTAGATATGTGTCAGTTAATTTGCTGCTGTAACAATTCCATTTGTCTTTCAGAAATATTTTGATTATTTTACCATACTTTAGATTTTTTGTTCGGATGGGTTTTTATTGTTTCGCTCTGGAACAAGTAGTATTTGGTGCCATGCACATTGAACAAGTTGTCAGTAAAAGCCCGATCTAAGTGCGTTTCCTCTTCAGGTACTTCGGGAGGTGAAGGTGCTGGCAGGCCTTCAGCATCCCAATATCGTAGGCTATCATACTGCTTGGATAGAGCATGTTCACGTGGCCCAAACACGAGGTAAGCCATTGCATGGTGTAGCTGCGGGGTTGGCAGACTGCGGCCGGTGGGCCGAACCCGGCCTGCCCCTGTTTCAGTGCCTCCTTCGAGCTGAGAGTGTTTTCTTCCATGTTTAAATCATTTAAAAGGAATCGGAAGAATACTTTGTGTGAAAGTTATATGAAATTCACATTTCATGTCAATGAATAAAGTGTGTTAGGACCCCAGGCTCATTCATTCGTGTGTTGTCTGTGGCTGATGTCCCGCCACAGCCGAACCGAGTAGTTGCACAGTCCTGGAAGGCCTGTAAATCCTACAGCACTTATTCTTGGCCCTCTACAGAAAGTTTCCCTCCGCCCCCACTCCCCCCAACTGGCCCAGGGCCTGGGTCCCGGGCTCAGCGTAGTAGTCGCGGAATGGCTGTTTTTATCATTCCTAAAATGTGCCAGGCATTTGAATAAACAAGCTAGGATGCTTGAAGGTGGGTGTTTTTTGTTTTTTTTTTTTTTTTTTGCAGACGGAATTTCTGTTCCGCTGCCATCTCTGGAGGTGATCTCCAACGAAGAAGATGACAGGTATGTGGACCCGTGTAGTTTGACACGTTAGATGTAACCATTCACCTGCACTGGGTTTTCTTCGTCTTTTTGCTCATTTTCATTTCAAAGTGTTAAATGGCTGCTGCTTCTCAGCTAGTTCGGCCATTGTGGTTAATAAACATTGTTGCTAGAGAGATCTGATGCCACAGTTTACCAGTGAGATTTATGTAGGCATGAAGGGACAGCTGAGTTACTCTTCATCTTTTTTTACATTGATTTTTATCTTTGCCATTTTTCCCCCCTCCAGAAATCCGTATGTTCAAAATGATGAAAGTAACAGCTCATCCATTATCTTCGCCGAGTTCACCTCAGAAAAAGAAAAGCCCTTAGGAGAATCTGGCCTTGACAATCAGAATAACAGATTGGTGAACTACAGCACCAACTTAATCACAAGAGACGCCAGTGAACTCGAGTCATCCAGTTTGCTCCCAGGAAGTGGTTTGGCGGATTTGTCTTCCAGATCGATTGTTGAACACCAGCTGCCACTTAGGCATCATTCCGACTTGGAAGAGAATTTCACATCCTCCGGGGAACCTTCTGAAAACTTAAGTTTGTTGGGGCAGACAGAGGTAGATCACTTTCCCAGAACCTTCTGATGATTTGATACTCACCCATGGTCGTAGTGTGGAGGACCTGTGACTAGATGTGTCCTCCCTTCCACCCCAGCTGACTGCGTGCCTCTCCCCCCACCTCCGGCTTCCCTCCCTTTTCATCTGTCTTTGTCACCCTTTCCCCGTCCCAAGTCCCCCTGGCCTGTGGCCCTGTGTTGGGTCTTCGCCTAGTTAATGCCTGCTAATCCTTTCCTGGGCACTTCTATTTCTCCTAATTTTTGCCCCCTGGAGTTGGAAGCATTGTTTACACTGTTTCTGCCGTGTGTTCATATCGTGCTGTGCAGATATATTTATGCACAAAGGCCTTTTCTATTTTGGAATGTGACTCTGGGAGAGAGGAGAGGAGAGATCAGGTCTGTTTTTCAGGACACTCTCATTGAGGGTCACCCCTGTATATGCTGGTGAGACTGCCACACACCCTCCCCGGTGTGCAGTCTTAGTGTTAAAAAGGACCTTGAACGCTAACAAGCCTCTGTATACTCTGGCATGCTGGGATCACAGAACCGTGTATGCCGTCTGTGTACGCATGTGCAGAATTAATTCTTGTTGCCCAGGGTTATGTGGCTCTGTGCATGTGCTTTTTATGAGACACAGAACTTGGAACAGAGTCCCCTGAATACATAGGACTTGAGTTTGAGGGGCCGTTCATCAGAACCATTCCATTTCTCCGCACTACATGTGGGAAACTTTCCTTGGTTCCTAAACGCATGCGCTATCGTGAGCTTAAGTTGTGCTTGCCTTTTCTTTGGACAAGTTATTTAAGGACACAGCGAGCCTCCAGAATGCACGTCTACTCTGAGGTGCTCGGAGAGCAGTCAGGTGGCACCCAGCCATTCTCTGGTGCTGTGTCTGAGCTTTAGAAACTGTGTGTGTGGCGAGCAGGCCCGATGCTTTCCGCACCAGGGCCTCAGTGTCCTCGTCGGGAGCTTGTCCTGCTCCGTAGCCAAGCCTCCCCCTGCCCGCTCGTGTCCTGACGCACTGTTTGAGGCGTTCCTTTCTTCCTCTGTCTCCTTCACTTGACTTTGGGCTTCTTGGGCGCAGACGTGTGTCTGTCATCTCTTTCCTGAGCACTTGGCCCCCTGCTTGGCCTGGTGGAGGCAAGTATCTGTTGACTGAGTGCGTAACGTGAGCAAGTCGTACCCAGGTGGGAGCCGGCCGTGTCGTCCCCCAGGTGCAGTACCACCTGATGCTGCACATCCAGATGCAGCTGTGCGAGCTCTCGCTGTGGGACTGGATAGTCAAGAGAAACCAGAGGAGCCGGGAGTGTGTGGACGAGTCTGCGTGTGAGTACTGGTGGGTCTGGGACAGTGGGCTGGGGGCTGGGGCCACGGGCAGGAACTACCTGCACGGGCTTAACACTGGCGGGGGGCGGGGGCAGAATCACCTTTTTGAAACAAGCCATTGTGCTTATTTCACCGTTTTTAAGAACAGCCAGGTATTTGGAAGTTAATTGTCTCTGAGATGAAGACATAGTTTGTGGATATCCAGGGAGTCATGTGCTAGAATTTAGGTTAATGATTTGGATAGAAAAGGTCTTTTAGAATTTATTTATTTAGGGGCGCCTGGGTGGCTCAGTGGGTTAAGCCGCTGCCTTCGGCTCAGGTCATGATCTCAGGGTCCTGGGATCGAGCCCCGCATCAGGCTCTCTGCTCAGCAGGGAGCCTGCTTCCCTCTCTCTCTCTCTCTGCCTGCCTTTCTGTCTACTGTGATCTCTCTCTGTCAAATAAATAAATAAAATCTTAAAAAAAAAAAAAGAAAAAAAGAATTTATTTATTTAGTTAGTTATTTGACAGAGATCACAAGTAGGCAGAGAGGCAGGCAGAGAGAAAGGGGGAAGCAGGCTCCCCGCCAAGCAGAGAGCCCGATGCGGGGCTCGATCTCAGGACCCTGAGATCATGACCTGAGCCACAGAGCCACCCAGCCGCCCCTAGCATTTTTTTAATGAGGAATTTAAGGAGGAAATTTAAATATTTTATTTTTTAAACTTGACAATGTGATACTCTTGCAAAGAGACACCTTTAAAGAAACTCTTAAAGAAGGGTAGGTGGTGAAAAGTTTGTCTCTTAAGATCCAGATCTCCTTCCTTTCCTTGCAGTTAGATATCCCCTAGAAATACTGTTAGGCTAATAATTTTTAAAATCATTGTAACACTGGCTCTCAACTTGTGCCACACATTAGAATCCCCTGAGGAGCTTTAAAAAAGATGTTTATAAGACAGAGTAAGAGAAAGCAGGTGGAGAAAGACGACCACGACTTTGGCTGAGGTGACTGTGGCTGGTGTTCAAGGTCAGCATCAGCAGTGAAAACCATTTAGTGTGTGTCCTTGAGAAGGTGTGATGAGAAGGGCATTTTATCTCTGGGGTCTTTCTCCCCAAAATCCATAATGCCAATCTAATTGTAAGAACACATCAGACAAATCCCAGCCTAAGTACATTCTATGAAATATCTGACCGGAACTTCTCAGAACTGTCCAAGATCCTCATAAACAGGAAAAGTGAGGAACTGTCACCGAGAAGCCTCACGAGACCTGACCACTAAATGTAATGCGGTATCCTGAATGGAATCCTAGAACAGAGAAAGGACGTTAGATAAAAACTGGGGAAGTCGGAATAAAGTGTGGCCTTGCATCAATCTTGGGGCATCGACTGTGACAGATCGGTGTACCATACCAGTGTAGGTGGTAATAATGGGAAACTGGGTTGGGGGGTAAATGGGAACTGTACTATGGTCTCAGTGTCTCTGCAGAGCTAAGATTGTTCCAACAAGTAAAGTCCATTTTTTTTTTTTAAGGTTTTGTCAGGGACCGTACCAGCAATTTTTTTTTTTTTAAAAGATTTTATTTATTTATTTGACAGAGAGAGAACAAGCACAAGTAGGCAGAGAGGCAGGCAGAGAGAGAGGAGGAAGCAGGCTCCCCGCTGGGCAGAGAGCCCGATGCGGGACTCGATCCCAGGACCCTGAGATCATGACCTGAGTTGAAGGCAGAGGGCCTAACCCACTGAGCCACCCAGGCGCCCCCGTACCAACAATTTTTATATAATTATGGAATAGGGCTTGGTCTTTGATATATTTTTTTTTTTTTTGGAAATTCTCTTGTCGGTACTAAAGTGTAGCCAGAGTTGAAAATCACTGTATTCAGTGATCAAAACTGGGGATGCAAGTGACCTGATTTTAAGTAAAGACCCAGCTAAATATTAATTATTAATCGTTTGCTGTTCATTTCTATACGCTCTGACACTTTATTTGGTCTAAAATATAGGTCACTTAACACACCCAGAATCTTAGATTCGCTTCCAGGGGAGGCGGAAGCAGAATGCCTCCCTCCAGACTCAGGCCTCTCCTCGATGCTCCCCATCTCTTCCCTGGACAGGACACGCCAGACTTTGCTCAGTTTAGTCGTGGCAAGTAATAAGCAGGGGTATTTTCATTTTTCTGTAAAGTTATAGTCTCTGCTGCGTGAGCATCATAGCGGTAGGTGCAGATGTCTCTATAAAAAGAAGAATGGTTTATTAAAGTCCTTTATCAGTTCATCTTTAACCTTCCATTTGGGAAGTAAGTAATGAGGCCTCATGATGTATTGGGGTAACTGATTTTTCGCCATCCAGGACAATAAGGCTTTGAAAACAGGGCAAGATACATAGGTCGTTTGCTCACATGATGCATGTTTTTCTTTGAAAAGTGTTTTGAAAACGTTTAACTTGGTCATGTTCCCCGCGGGTGCATACCTTCCTTCGACTATAGTTTTACGTCAGTCATCGCCAACAACCCATACGTGATAGAACCAGGCTTGAATCCTGGCTCTCACTCGCTGGCGGTGAGGTTTGGGG
Organism: Mellivora capensis; assembly: GCA_004024625.1. Classification (NCBI taxonomy): domain Eukaryota; kingdom Metazoa; phylum Chordata; class Mammalia; order Carnivora; family Mustelidae; genus Mellivora; species Mellivora capensis. Next base: position 17,707 of record PISX010007180.1, read on the forward strand.
CAGGTCGGGTAACTGCTCTCAGCCTGTTTCCTCTGCCGTGAAATGTGGATCGTCACATTTGGTGGGGTGTGAGGATTGAAGCGCTCAAGGCAGAGGATGCATTGCTGAGGGACCGGAAGCTGTTCTTACCTGTTCAGGCCCAAGTACAAGGGCCCCGCTGTTTGGCTGTGTTAGGTGGGTTAAAATGAGAACCTGCTACAGACCAAAGGAAGGTAATTGTTCTGAATGGGTGTGAGATCCCAAAGCCCTCCATCTGTAGACAGGAGGCTGCTGCTCCAGCGTGAGGGGTGTGATGGTGGCCATGCTGGTAAGTGGGCCTGCTTCCCCCTCTCTCTCTGCCTGCCTCTCTGCCTACTTGTGATCTCTCTCTCTGTCAAATAAATAAAATCTTAAAAAAAAAATAGTTGAATTAAACCATTTACTTCCTTCCCCCTTCCCCCCCATACTTTGGTTTTCATTTGTCAGTCATTTTTGGAAAATGGAACATTTCAAATCTTACGCATAATGGGAGCTCACTCCTTGAGTTAACATGATTTATCTTTTTTCTGATCCCATAGTTTGTAACGACGTATTTAACCCGCAGTAGGCTTAGGACACCAGATTTATTAGTGCTCAATCCCAGAGTGTCAGGGGTTGAAGGAGATTTAGACCCTGGTTTTATCCAGCCATCTTATGCCCGAGAGTGGTTTATAAAGGGAATTAATACAGGGGCTCTGGGTGACATTAGTGACACCAAGTCCCTTCACGAGGACACCAGTTTGTGATGGTTTCTTTGCAAGCTGAGGGGCCCTTCCTGCTGATTTTTAACCATTTTGGAGTGTTGATCTTGTTGAAAATCTGAATTATGGTAATGGATTTAGAACCATCTGACATTTAGATGTTAATGCAATGGGTAAAGAGAGAAATAAAATTTCCTTTTTTCCTTCAAGGTCCTTATGTCATGGCCAGTGTTGCAACAAAAATCTTTCAAGAATTGGTGGAAGGTGTATTTTACATACATAACATGGGAATTGTACACAGAGATCTGAAGGTAAGTGCTTTGTATCAGGGAGGACGTGGTGTTGGTTCATGAGTTAAATGAAATTACCCGCTTTTCATTTACTTAGGGGGTATCATTGTTTTTATATAAATCATCATCCCATGAGTCCGAAACTCTAGGTTCAATTTATTTTATTTTTTTAGGATTTTATTTATTTGTCAGAGAGAGAGCAGCGAGTGAGCTGCAGGCAGCAGGAGAAGCACGCTCCCTGCTGAGCAAGGAGCCCTATGCGGGGCTCGATCCCGGGACCCTGGGATCATGACCTGAGCTGAAGGCAGATGCTTAACTGACTGAGCTACCCAGGCATCCCTAGATTGAATTTAAAGGCAGTGATCTTTGGGCATTCAGAAGTTCTCTGTGGAGAATAGTAGTGTTTTTTGGGTAGTGAGTGTGCTTTGGATGCTCATGTAATAGATGATGTTAAATATATTTAATGCTGACGAAAATCCTCATGTTATTGTAGCCTCATAGGTAAAATCTGCTTCTACAGGTAATGTAACATAAAGGAAATTTAACCTGGGCAATTTTTTTCTGTTGTTTAAAAAAATCTATGATTATTCCAGTTTTTATCCACAAAAAACTATCAAGGGACAAAATATATTTACTTCTTTGGCAGAAGAGTTTTAATTTGCTTACTTTTTGAACAAAGAAAGTAGATTGTGAAAAATGCCTTTAAAGGAATATTTGGGAACAAAAAGTTAATGTGCAAATCATTTTATTTTTTGAAAAAAAGTGTAAGAACCAGTTTGTACATCTGAGAGGTACACAGTGATGAGTCGAGTGTTTTCTGGGTACGAGTCTAGCCAGAGAATGGGGCGTGAGTTACTGAAATTCTGTGGCTGGTGAAACTTTGAGGTCCTATTGCAAGAGGTAAGCCAAGTCATAATAACCATATAGAGAGTTCCAGATCTTCACTGGGAGAAGTTGCTTTAAGTGTTGTTTGTATTTGTCACCGTAAATGTTTCTGACACGTCTTTTACAGATGTCCTCTAGGGATAAGGGTTTTTGAGCTAACTTTATTAGGGTTTCCCTTAAGAGGCGGAATTCTGGTAGCATGATTCCTGCAGGTAGAATTCCTTGGTTATTGGTCAGTCTCAGAGGGTAGGAGCGATAGAGGAGCCTGGCGAGGAGCCCCGTGTCCCTTATGTTGGAGCTGCGCTGGAGGTACATGTATATTGGAGACTCCCCGTTTCTCGTTAATATGTTAACGTTTGCTTCAAATTCGAGCAGGAGGTTGATGATGGCCTCTCTGCCTCCAAAGCATGCCTCGTGGATAGCTGTTTGACCTTCGTGGTCCTGGGCATTTACTTTGGCTCCGTGAACTAGCAGCAGGCGGATGCAGCCCACCCCCGCGGCCAGCAGCCTGCCTGCTTTGCTCGATGCGGTGCACACCGCCAGCTTGAGGGCCGTGCTCCCCGTGGAGGGCATGGCGCAGTTCACGTGGGCGCCACAGGCGATCAGCGTCTCCATCATCTCCTTATTCAGTATGTCGGCAGCCATGTGCAGGGCTGTCATGCTGGATTCGTTAACAGCGTTGACGTGGGCACCATTTTGGGCTAAGATGGAGAGGACTGGGTAGGTCCCGTAGGTTATGGCCAGGTGCAGGGGTGAAGGTTTGTTGCTGTTGTCCACTCGAGCGTTCACCTGAGCTCCGTGTTCGCACAGAATGCGGAGACACATCTCAGCATTACTCTGAATGTCTGTCAGGATCCTTTGGATTCTGTTCCCTGGTTTTGTCCACGTGGTAGAAGTGATTGGCCAGTGCAGTAGCATCAGGTGAAGTGCGGTGAGGCCTCTTGTGTCCCTAGAATAGTGATTGATGGCAGATTACACCGTATTCCCAGTGGGAACAGTTCTACACAAAGAATTAGTACTTAAGGCAGTGTTTATTTAAAGTGATTCCCCTTGCCTGCTTCAAAGAAGTGTTTGTAAGTCTGCGTTTGTTTCCTGGGATATAACTGCATTTCAGGGGAGCTCAGGTGCCATGAGGGTTTTACAGTGGCCATCGTGTGCTCTGCTGAAATCTCTGGGTTGCCTCCAGAATTCCTTTATTTTGGCAGAGGAAAAGGGAAAGTTTGTTACAAACACCTGACTGCTTCACTGAAGTTTGAAAATGATTTTTAGCTTACGTATATTTAACGTAAGGCCCCATGCTAGGGAAATGGTAAATAGCACGGAGTACCTGCTTTTGTAGGGCTGGACCGTCCAGCATGACAGACGTGAAACATATTGAAGTAACTAGGTCAGTATTGCAAATAGGCAAAGTTCTAAGAGGTAGGAACGCCCTAGAGGGTGTACTGAGGAGGCCCTGTAGGGGAGGGGGTGTGTCGGTGACCAGCCGTGGAGGACTGGGAGAGGGTCTGAAGAGCTGGGCAGGGCCATGCAGGGGTGAGGGTTCCAGCCAGATAGGCTGGCGGGCTTTTCTGCAGCATGCTGAGGATTTGGGGCTTTCCTTTCTGTTAATGTTACGGGGGCAAGAAGTCAGTATAGTTTTCACACCATGTGATTCTTTGTTGGTACTTGGTGTCAGGCATTAGTTTAGGTGGTGAGGACTGTTGGTGCATGAGATAGACTAGTCTTTGATGAAGTGTTCTTTCCAGTGGGGGGAATAACAAAATGCATTGTCTCTTTCTGTTAACTTATTTTCCATACCTAACTGAGGGTTTTAGCTCCCTGAGGGCTGTGGCCAGCACTTCATGCATTTCCTGCAGCATCCCTGCTGAGTGCTTAGTTCTCAGGATGCTTGAAGTGGGCCGACTGGCTTGTGTTCCTGCATCACTGCCGGTTTTTCCCAGTACCTCGTCTAGCCAGTAAGGAGATTGGTTCATTCAAGACATGGTCTTGGTATTTTGGAGTCCATAACCCCCGAAGAATGGGTGAGTCCAGACACGACTGGGGAGAGGAACATGTAAATCATGCGTATCCTCATTTAGAACTGATCGCTGTTGAGTTCACTTACCTGACTTCCGGGTCAGCGCCATGGTCCAACAAACAGAGCAAACTTTGTGTCTTGCGGTACTCAGCGGCCAGGTGAATGGGGAGGACGGACTGCGTCTGCTTTGGGGGAGAAAGCAGACCACTTTACATGTAGGCCTGTGCAGGGAGAAGCATTCGTTGTGTACGCCTGCTCTGTCAGAGGAAGCAAGTGTATTTAGTATCTCAGGTCAATATTTTTCTGGTGTGTGCGTTGAAATTTTCTTTTTTTTTTTTCTTTAAGATTTTATTTATTTATTTGACAGACAGAGATCACAAGTAGGCAGAGAGAGAGAGAAGGGAAGCAGGCTTCCTGCTGAGCAGAGAGCCCGATGCGGGGCTCGATCCCAGGACCCTGAGATCATGACCTGAGCTGAAGGCAGAGGCTTTAACCCGCTGAGCCACCCAGGCGCCCCAAAATGTTCTTTTTGAGTGTTTGAAAAGAGCCCAAACCAGTGAGATTCATATAAAATCTGTGTTTTACAAAAATGCATGTTTACCCATGCAACAGAAATAAGCTTTGGAAGTTGATTCTCATGGAAAGCTCATAGTGTAAAATTAATGGTGATTGCTACTAAGTCACTTAGTCCTTAAATTAACCCACAGGGTGATTGACAAGTAGGTTTTGTGTTTTTTAAGTTTTTAAGTCCTTCCCAAAGTCAGGGGGGCTCCTGAGTGGGGGAGCCTGCTTCCTCCTCTCTCTCTGCCTGCCTCTCTGCCTACTTGTGATCTCTGTCTGTCAAATAAATAAATAGAATCTTAAAAAAAAAAAAAAAAAAGGAAAAAGAGTTTGCCAAAGTCATAGTATCAGTAGTAAAACCTTCATTTCCAGGGTTTCAAAGATAGCGCAGCGTGTCTTCCCTGACTATCAGGGTTATTTATTCCGGTTCTTAAAATGCATCTATAATAAGCAGGGACTTTTATGGTATGACTCAAGATACGGGAAGAAGGCGGGGTAAAGGAGACAGTGACTTTTGGGGAAAAAAAATTAAATCTAAAGGTAATAATCATTTAAAAACTTAGAAAAATGAAAAAGCGTATGTGAAAAAAGAAAAATAATTCCTTCATACAGATGTAATCACCACTGGTATATTTGAGAGAACGACATTAATGGTCCACCAGCCAAATGGATTCTCGTCTTTTCTCACGTCAGCGTATGTGTGGCAATTGGAAGGGGGGTGCGCAGACTTAGAAGAGCCCTCCCTGGGCGCTTGAGGGTGCTGGAGGCGAACTGTCCCACCACCGACCCGCACGCCGGGACCCTGGGAGGTCTAATGAGCTCACGGCAGCTAGGTGGCGGGCCTTCCGAAGCATGGTGTCTTTCCTCTGCAAGTGACAGCAGAGAGGAGGGTACCTGGTTCAGAAGCAGTCGGTGGCTGGTAGAGTTGGCCAGAATGGTCATGGGCTGGTTGACGGGGTGGCTTCTCAGAAGCACCTGGATTGCCGAGCAGTCCTCCCTCAGGATGGCCTCATGGAGTCTGGTGTGGAGGGCGACAGCCGGCCCTTCTTCCAGGGCCTTCGCACCGCCAGCGACCAGCTCCCTGCTGCCTCTCTTAGTTATGTTGCCCATGAGCAGAACTTAAGAGTGGGGACCTGGAAGTTCAGGGGACACACAGGACGGAATTGCTCCATTTCAGTCTCATTGTGATCCCTTCAGTTCCATTCTAGAACCGTTCTAGAACTGTCCAGAGTTGGATCTGTGAACACGATTCATTTTTATCTCAGACCCAACTTCTTTAAACTTTGTTCCCAGGTCATACAGTGCCAAACAGAAGGAATTTTGTTTGTTTGTTTAAGATTTTATTTATTTTTTAGAGAGAGAGCAAGAGCACTGGCAGGGTGAGGGGCAGGCAGAGGGAGAAGTAGGCTCTCAGCTGAGCGGGGAGCTTGTGTGGTGCTCGATCCTGGGACCCCGGGATCATGACCTGAACTGAAGGCAGACACTTCAAAGAAGGAGCCACCCAGGTACCCCTTGAAGCAGTTTTTGGGACCTGATTCAATCACAAAAACGTGCCCAAATTATTATCTTAGACATAGGGTTATATCTGTGTTCTCTTCCATTTAGCTATTAAAAAAAAAGCTAAAAGGAATTTACATGAAAATAAAAAATTAAAATTAACTACATTTAAAGTAAGAAAACCTAACTTTTAAACCACTGAGCCACCCAGGTGCCCAAGAAAACCTAACTTTTAACGTAAATGTATTTTCGTTTTGAGTGTAGACTCTCCCTCCCCCAATATGGGTACAGGATGAGTTCCATCAGGAGAAGTTTGGGGTCTGTCCCAGTTGCTTAAATGGTGCTTAAACGCATACCTTTCATAGTGTGACCTAGTTGCCCCCAACCCTGGCAAACATAAAAGAATCATCGAGGAGCTTTTAAAAAATATCAAAGTTTTCTCATTAAAAAATTAAAGAAAATCAGTCTTTGACTTGTTAGGACAGTAGTTTTTAGAAGCTTCTCTGGGGATTCGACGGCCAGTCAGGGCTGAGGAGCGCTTGTGTACAAGGTGTGCTCTGCGCTAATGGTTCTCAAACTCAGAGTGCCGTGGGGACTTTTACATAATATTGCCTGTGTCCACCCACAAGAATTCTGGTTGTATTGATCTGCGGAATGGCTTGGACGTTAGGACTTTTTTTTTTTTAAAGCTCTCCTGGTGATTCTAATGTGCAGCTGAGTTTTAGAACCACTGCTCTGATTTTTAGTTTTTGAGGGGCTACTTGCTCCTGAGTTGAAAACTTTTAACATCTACACATTTTTACTGTATTAAGAATACCAAGGAGTTGTTCTGTTTGTTTATAGCCCCGAAATATTTTTCTTCATGGCTCTGATCAGCAAGTAAAAATAGGAGACTTTGGTCTGGCCTGCACAGACATCATACAGAAGAACTCAGACTGGATCGCTAGCGATGGGAAGAGTAAGTTTATTCGGATTGCTTTCTTTTTTTTTTCTTTTTTCTTCTCTTTTCTTCTTTTTTCTTTCTTTCTTTCTTTTTTTTCTTTCTTTGAGAAAAAAAGAAACATGACTGAACTTGTTAGTATTTAAAGAGACTCTTAGATTTAATGTAATAGCAAAAGTAAGGTAAAGACAAAAAGCAGCCATCGTTCCCTACAGTGCCCTGCTCAAGTCCGTGTTCCTTAGTGTTGACGGTGGGAACTCTGCAGTGTTTAATATTTGGCTTTTCAAATTACAGGGCCACCCACGCACACGTCCAGAGTAGGTACTTGCCTGTATGCTTCGCCTGAGCAGCTGGAAGGATCCGAGTATGACGCCCAGGTAGTATTTGCTGCTTTTCCCCATGGCTGGGCTTGCTCTGCTGGCCTAGTGACAGAAGCACTGTAAGTGCAGTGGAAGTGCTCGTGTTGAGGTGTGTTTGGAGGAAACAGAGTAGGGTAGGTTGTTTGTTACATTAAACTGCCACTAACAGGAAACCTCACTTTTTACCTGAATCTGACTGCACTTCTAAATCTGTGGGTGTCCTAAATTATTTTTGAAATGAGCTTGTCTTTTAAAATGTCACAGTTCACGTCAGGAAGCCAGAATTCCCAGAAGCCTCTTTCTGCCTGTCTTTTTTCTGTTCCCACAAACACACGCTCACTGATGTAACAGGAAGTGTGGCGCTTGCCTCCCTTTGAAGTGAATGAAGATACTGAAGAGTTTTTTTTTTTTTTTTTTAAGATTTCATTTATTTATTTGATAGAGATCACAAGCAGGCAGAGAGGCAGGCAGAGAGAGAAGGGGAAGCAGGCTCCCTGCTGAGCAGAGAGCCCGATGCGGGCCCTGGGATCATGACCTGAGCCGAAGGCAGAGGCTTTAACCCACTGAGCCACCCAGGCGCCCCAGTACTGAAGAGTTTTAATCCATTTTGTTCCTTGAGGGAATGGTAAAGGAAATCCTTTTCTCAAAAGAACAGCCTAATAAGTTTTCTTCCTCTTGATGAATCATTTAGTTTTTTTAGTGGCAGGGCATGAACTGCCAGAAAAAGACCATGGCTTTTCCTCAAATCCTACCTGGTAAAGACCTTCCTCGAAAAACGATTTCAGGAAAAGTAACACAGATTTGATGCAGTGTCTTCAACTTTACGAGAATGCTTTGCTGTGTGTGGAGGCAGAGGGGAGGGGAGCAGGCCTCGGGGATACCGATCCCTGCAGCTCGCCCCAGCACATGTGAGCTCCCATCTCTCGGGCAGGCTGCTCCACACTGGGATCATCAGGGAGTGCTGGCGGGGGGGGGGTCACTGGTATGGTAGTGACTGGGCGCTGGGGTTCTCCCTGCCCCTCACCTGGCCGGCCTTTGTGCCTGTGGATGCCCCTTCTTGGTATTGAAGAGACGGGGACTGTGACAGTAACAGTCAGCTGTCCCTCAGGGCCATGATTCTAGGCAGCAGACACTTGCCTCTGCGAGGGTTAAGCTCACCCACTGTGTTCCCTGCACCGTAGGGTCTGTAAATTGTCCTTAGAAATCTCCTTGTGTTTGAGAGGATGGTACACTGAAATGGAGATATTAGTCTCTCTTTGTGTTTCACCACTAAATTCTCTCTCCCCCGCTTTTTCCAGTCAGATATGTATAGCTTGGGTGTGATCCTGCTAGAGCTCTTTCAGCCGTTTGGAACAGAAATGGAGCGAGTACACGTTTTAACACGTTTAAGAAGTGGTCAGATACCCGAATCCCTCAATAAGAGGTGTCCCGTGCAAGCCAAGTATATCCAGTGCTTAACGAGAAGGAACGCATCTCGGAGACCGTCTGCTGTTCAGCTGCTGCAGAGCGAACTTTTCCAAAATTCTGGAAATGTACGTACATATGTTTTCTCTTTCTTTCTTTTTTTTCTTTTAAAGTAATCTTTATAATCCCGAAACCCACAATCCCGAGATCAAGAGTCACATGCTTCACTGACTGAGCCAGCCGGGAGCCCTGAGGAAAATATGAAGCTTGAATTAGAATTTATTTATTTATTTTTTAAAAAGATTTTATTTATTTATTTGACAGACCGAGATTACAAGCAGGCAGAGAGGCAGGCAGGGAGAGAGAGGAGGAAGCAGGTTCTCCGAGGAGCAGAGAGCCTGATGTGGGGCTCGATCCCAGGACCCTGGGATCATGACCTGAGCCGAAAGCCGAGGCTTTAACCCACTGAGCCACCCAGATGCCCCTTGAATTAGAATTTAAATTGTGAATCCAATTTCATGAGGAACAGTTGAGCTTAGAGTAAGGTTTATGGAAACCAGATTCAGTTCATTCTCAGAGTTCCCAGAAGCACACTCTTCATAGTCCAGGTAAGCAGGGTGACCACGGCCAACGTACCCCATCAGAATCTGCATTTAATGAGATCTCCAAGTGATTTTGCCCCCACAGTGTGTGAGCCACAGTGCGTTAGATGCACTGGTCCTCAGAGTGTGGTCTCCAGGCCAGCGGCATAAAATCCTCGGGGACCTGGTGGACTTCTCAGGCCTTCTCAGCTGCCCTGACCTATCAAGGGAGACGTCTGGGGGCAGCAGGGGCCACGGCCCTTGTGTAACAGACCTGAAGTCGTTCTGACGCACACTGCTCTGGGTGCTATTTGTAGTAACTGTTCCATTGACTTATTTTCTGTTTAAGGCTCACTAAGTTTCGGGTAAAACTGTGAATTTTACTAGCTTCAGTGGTAAATAGGAAGGTGTAGTGTCTTTGGCAACAGATGTAGCGATTAAACTTCTCTCCTGCTATGGAAGGGATTTTCTAACTCCCAGTTAAGTTAGTTAGTAGAGACCACAGTTATTTGGCATTTATGGTGTTTCTCTTGTAGAACTTTTTATCAGATAGCCTCCACATGCCGATAGAGAGAAAACTTGCGTGGACAGGCGGTCTTTGGTTTGCGTGATCATGCGTACAGGACTGTGAAAAAGACCACGCCGAGCTCAGACCACGCAAGGGGATCTTAGTAATCCACGGGAAGTTACGACTGCCCTGTGACCTTCAAAAATGTCTCTCAAAATGTTAAGGACTCTGTCAGTTGCGGAGGGATATGGAAGCGAAGCGAGTGGTGAAACTACTATTTCTTTAGTGCCGTGTGATTAAGAATTGACACGCTCTGGAGCGGTTTGAACACTGCCTGCCCGCAGCTCGCCCCAGAACCTAGGGTTCAGAGGGAGGGTCTTTTCTAGGCCTTGGTGGACTGTCCCCTCCTTTTGAAGCTTGGAGCAGTGGCCAAGGTTGTATCCTTCGCACTTTGGAAGTTGCGAGAGAGCTCTGAGAGTTCTTTCAATGTGAATTTTGCTGGTGTCCGGTTCTCTGGGACATCATGATCCTTTTCCTCATTTCTGCTAAGTCCTCTTCGCCCAGTCCTGGGGCTGCACACCCCCTCGGCTGGCGGTTCCTCCTGTAACACCACACGGGGCGATTTGATGCCACCACCAGCCTCCTTGCTTTCCCTTAGCTTGCTGCTCTCCCATCTTTGTTGGCCCGTCCCACGTTGTCAGGACACACGGAGGCAACACAGCTACACACGTGGCTTGGGTGTGTGCCGTGAGAAAGTGATGGCTGGCCCCTGGTGGTGGCGTGTATCGTGGGGTGAGGCACCGAGCTAGTAACGGGGCCGTGGGGACCCGACGCTGGTGCGGCTTCGCGAACTGCGGGGCCTGCAATTCAGGCGGACCGGCCAGAGGGAGGTAGGCCTGTATATTTAAAATGGAAGAGGCCATTTTAATGGAATTGAAAATTTTCTCTGGACAGGTTAATCTCACCCTACAGATGAAAATACTGGAGCAAGAAAAAGAAATCAAAGAACTAAAGAAGCAGCTGAGTCTCCTTTCCCAGGAGAGAGGGGCCAAGGACATGAAAGATGGGGGTGTGCCTGACCTGCCTTAATTAGGCTCCGTGAATGAGGATGTGGACTTCTCGTTCTCCGGTGAACTGGAATGTAAACTTCGTCTGTGTTAGAGGATAGATGGTGTAGTTCTATTTAGTGAGCCTGGATAAGACTTATTAAAGTGGTAGAAGTTCTCCCAATCTGTGCCCTTAAGGAATTTTTTTATGATCCAGCACTTTGAACTGAAACCTGCTCGAAACTAAACCTGTTTTGCTCTTTTCCTGCTCGTATCCCACAAACTCCTGGTTTTTAGTATCACCGTCCGGTCTCCGAGATTTAGGCACCGTCCTCAACTCTTTCCCCTTTGAACGCTGTTCACCACCAGGTCGTCCTCTAGAACGTCCTTCCGCGCAGATCTGGGTACGCGTCCCTACCCTGTCACCGCATGCGCCCCGGCCTGCACCGGCTGTGACGGTCGCCTGTCGGTTACCAGGAAGACATCAGAGGAGCTCACTGCCTGGCTCTCAGCCGCGCTGTGCACCTCCTCCAACCTTCCTGCTCCCTTCCGCCTGGCATCACTCCAGACTCATGCCCTTTCTAAGCTTTGTGTCTCTTGCCCCCGAATCTCTAAATCATCCCAAAGTAGCTCTGGCAGGAGTGTTCCTGTTTCGGCCCCTGCACCGTTCCCACAGCGTCCCCTTTACTCAGCACTCCCCACCGACCCACGTCCCTCAGAGGCCCCAGTGGGATTCGTTCACTTTTGTGTCTCGAAAAAATGTCTGCACGCTGGCACGTGCCCACGACGTGGCTGAGTTTTAAATAAAGTGAAACCCACAAACCATAGGCTGCCTTTATTGATTCTAGGCAACTGGCCGAAACACACTGGTGTTAGTACAGGTTCCTTCAGCCGTGACAGGCCGGAGGCAGCAGCACGTTCTCGCAGTCGGCCTTTTGCAGTTCCGGGCACTTACTGGAGGAGCTTGAGGGCGGTGTTGAAGGGCGCCAGGTTTTCGCACGCCCTCATCCACTTCTGCACGTTGGCCGGCACCGCCCCCCCGCAGCCGCCCGTCTGCTGCAGCACCGACCACAGCACCACGTCGGCCACGGTGAGTTCATTCCCCACCAGCCAGGGGCTCTTCCCGAGAGCGGAGTTCATGGAGCGGAACACGGCGGCTCTCTCTTTACTGCTGCCCTCTTTCAGCTGAAAGACCGCGATATCCACCCAGCTATCTACGAGGGTCAAGTTTACGGCGTCCTGCTTCCGGCCAAACAGAGAGAACAGGAACCGTGCAATGTTCCCTTCTCCTTCGATGGGACACATTGTTTGGACGCTGAACTTCATCTGCGTCTTGGGCACTGAAAGGCAAGAAGCACGCGGTGTCTGGTAACGGCTTCAGTGACAGACGGGGAGAGGGCAGTGGCTGATGATTGGGAACACTGGTGGCAAAGGAACGAATTTTCATGAACGTCACGTTTTGTCTGATCTCCAAAACGTGTTTGATTAAGAAAGTTTGAACTGGATGTTTACAGAACGCAAGCTCTACGTTAAAAAACGTCACCAGTTCTGGTATTTGATTATGACAATTTTCAAGCAAGATGGGACTGCAGACCCATTTTCCAACCTCTGTGCCTCAGAATTTAGTTGCAGGATGAGGACTGGAAACCAGGAGTCCCTGTCTGCCCTTATAAGGCTCATCTGTGCTCCTTTCCCAGGACCAGCCCACACGCTTCCTAGACTTGCAGGGACCGTGACCCGACAGCAAGTAGCTGAAGAACGTCCTGGTCCAGGCCCTTCGCTGCCTCTTACTGGAGTCAGGGGGCCCCTCTCATTTCAGAGCCCACGAGCCCCGCCCCGCCCCCTCTGCTTACCATTCTTCCAGATCAGAGTAAAACCCAGCTGGTATTCGTGCCGGGGCTGGTTTCTGGCCTGGTCGCCAAAGCACCTGAGGAGGTTTTCTGGCACGCTCTGGACTGCAGAGTGCGTGTGCACGGTGGACAGGACCCTGTAGTGGTCGCACAGCAGCCTGTGCAGCACCAGCAGGGACAGGGGAGGGGAGGCCGGGTTTGCGTTGATCACGATGTCTTTCAGTGCCCCGTAATCCTGCAGGGGAAGCCCAAACACAAGCCACCTGAGTGCCTGGAGTTGTCCCTGGCGCGGTTCTCAGGACCTGCCCTGGGTTACTGAACGGCGTCCTCAGCGCCCACTATCACCCCCACCTCCCAGCTGGGGAGGCTCGTGCTGGGGAGGCAGTCTGCCAGCTCATGGGGCTCAGTACGAAGTGGAGCAGGGATGTGAGCCGACTCCAGCCCTGAACCCCGTGCTGCGGGCCCCTGACAAATATAAGGTTGACTTCGCTGTGAAGTCAGTAAAACAACACAGGAAGAATGACACTGTTCCGTAGTTATTAAAAAAAAACAACAACAAACATACGTGCAGTCACCCCATTTACCAAATCTTTCCGACACCTGACCACCTGGCAGCATGGTTTCTACATGGGTTTGCCTGTGAGTCAATGAAGAGTTCCCTGAATAAGGACCTGGTTCCAAATGTCACCGGTGACGGCAAGCAGGCAAAGTCTGAAAAACTCGGCGTTAACTAAAGGACTAAAACATACTGTCTTTTTAGATGCAGACTTGACTTTATGCATTTACTCTATAATGAACTCCTTAATACCATGGAGGCCAAATTCAAATTCCTTGGCTTTCTGTACACAGCCTGCCACGATCTAAGAGTCTTACCACTACCAACCTAAGCCCATCACGTCAAACTATTCATGAATGCTTTGCAATTCTCTGAACTCGATGCTATGCCTTCGGAGGTATCAAAATTCACCTTAAGCACCATGTACCCAGGGAAGCCTTCCCAGCACCCGAGACACTGGCACAGCTCTGTGTGATCACTGATTTGTCAACTAGACTGGCTCCCTGGGGGCCTGGCCGGGTCTCTGGGTCCTCGGTGGAGGCAAACGTACCAGGTGATCAAAGAACCTGAGTGCAGAGGGTCAAGGTCACCCGGGAGACCCTGCAACCCCGCCTCCACCTGTTAGGTCTTCACGCAGTAGCACTTCTATCATCAACTCCAGAGGATTCTTGGGATTCTTTCGTCCTCTCAGTAATACCACTTAGAAACGAGATACTCTTTTTTGCATATCAGACTGTCACCTAAATTAGCCAAAGCCCGCAGACTGATCTTTAGAGGTGGTGGATGCAACTTAATTCTAAGACTACAAACTGAATGTAGCAAAAGTTACACCTGACCCATGAGACGGCCTGGGCGGATTCAGGCTGCTCTCAGAGTCAGGATGGACTCGCTGGACCTGAGAAGCACAAGGGGACGCGGGTCTGTCTGTCCAGGCTTGGAGGCTGCTGGAGTGACGCCCATCTCTGGCCTGCGTCACACACTGCCTGGAATGGTGAGGGGCTGAAACTCAACTCCTATCCCTGCCTAGGGATCCTCCCAGTTCTCCACTGGGTCTGAGAAGTCAAGCAGCTTTAGAACTTGCTTTGGCTTCGCTCATTGCTCATGAATCTCTTCTGTGCAAAGGCACGATCATTTAGGGGAGGAAAAAGGAACAAGCTCTTTGTACCTCTTTTGAGATCTAGAAAACCGAAGCTTGAATCACACGAGCACAGTTTTCTAGCACTAACAACAACCTAGCCGCTGGCATTCTCTACGGATCTCCAGATGGACTCACCTTTCCGAGGACTGAATTTAAGTCCAATGCGCTGGTCGAGAAAGCAATGGGCTCATCAGCTTGGATTATGTTGGTTACATCCACATCTGCATCTGGTGTCTGAATCATCTTGGAGAGGCCATCAACGGCAGATTTCAGTTCGTAGAGACGTTTTAAAATGTCATCTTGGCGGGACTCAAGAGCTTGAAGAGAAGGGTCAGATTCTTCCTAAACAAACCAACATCAAAACGCTCATTTCCTCTAATATCACGGCAGTGTTCAAATGTGATCAGTTGTCTTCTACTGAATTCCATGAATTCAGCAAACCCCCCCCACCTCTGAAAAGATATTAAAACGAGGCAGCAGAATCATCTCATCTTTCCCACAGTCCAAGAGGTCCTACAAAGGGATCCCAAATGCTTTAAAACAAAAACACGAGACTGAAAGCCATTTTGAAGTTGTAGGACTCGTATTTCAGGTAATTTAAGAACAGAACATGGAAAATGAATCCAAATCATTGTTCTTTATTCTTAATGTCAAATCAGTTCAAAATACTTTGCTTATTTAACAAATAGAAAAACATTGGGGGGGGCAATGAGAATGTAACTTAGCAATTTATACCATATGAAGGGAAAATGGACCACAAGGAGGCTGAACAAAATGTGTCATTTGACTTGGGAATGTAAGTCATGGGGTCAGATGATTAATTTCCCCACGTCATTCTTCACACAGTACTGGCACTCTTCTATCTTAGAATCATCCAGAACTTTTTCACTGCTGAAATGTAGAACTTCCGAAGTATGGAACGCTTACGTCCTTTGTTCACTGAATCTTTGCATCTTTCTTGCCTGGTATAGTGACTGCTACAAAGTAACCAATAACATTTGCTGAGGAAAAAAAAAAATCTCAAATCTCTACAGACTTACTTTATTATTATTATTTAAAGATTTTATTTATTTGACACAGAGAGAGATCACAAGTAGGCAGAGAGGCAGGCAGAGAGAGGGGGAAGCAGGCTCCCTGTTGAGCAGAGAGCCCGATGCGGGGCTCGATCCCAGGACCCTGAGATCATGACCTGGGCTGAAGGCAGAGGCTTAACCCACTGAGCCACCCATGCGCCCCTGGAATCCACTGGCTTCTAAGCTTGCCTCAGCTGTCACTGCCCAAGTTCAAGACACCACTTTCACTTGGCCTGCTTCCACTGGTCACCTCTCCAATCCACTCCTAAGATGGCAGCCAGAGAGATGAAAACAAATGTGGATCACATCACCGCTCTTCCGCGTTAACCTCATAGGCTCCTTGCCTGAAAAGCAAAGCCCTTAACTAGGGTTGAGAAATAGCCCGTGTGACCTGTCCTCTGGCCATCTGCTCTTCACACAGCGCTCCCCCTGCTCTCTCCACTCGCTGTGCTGTCCTTTGGGTCCCTAAACCCACCATGTCCCCATCTGCCACAGGGCTTTTATTCTGTTCCCTCTACCTGTGACACTCCTCCCTCTTCTCCTAATCTGCACTTTCTCACCTCCCCTAGCCTGCCGCTCTTGTTTAAGACCAACAGTAAAGAAATGTAAGATGACTGACCTGTAGGTAGAGCAAAGAAGCATAAAGAGTTACTTCAGTGTGCCAAGGAATTAAGTAGGTGCTGACTGGAAGTAAGTCTGGGTGCAGGGTGTGACAGGTAGGGCTGCTAGCGTCTAGTTTCTGTCTGTTCCTCAGTGACAGTCCTCGAGGAGCATTCCAGTCCCTTCTAGTCGGTCTGATTTCTGCATTTTGTGTGCACGAGCTTGCTCAATTCTACAAATGGGAGTAGGATCCCTGATGAACCCTGGCAAGGAAGTGCCTACTGGATTCCCCGCCCCAGTCAGCACAGTAAACAATGCCTAAAACAAATCCTGCATTTGTAACAGTGGCCTGGGACTGGGAGCCCAGGACAGTTCGGTTTCACCTGTCTTGATGTGAGGAATGAGGAAATGCTTGACATCTGCTTTACCTGTACCCCTTCCCTTGTTTTCTTGCTCAGATTAGATCATGACTGGGCATGCTGTGTTTATCCATTTCTTTTTTTTTTTTTAAAGATTTTATTTATTTATTTGACAGACATATCACAAGTAGGCAAGAGAGGCAGGCAGGGAGAGAGAGAGAGGAGGAAGCAGGCTCCCCGCAGAGCAGAGAGCCCAATGCGGGGCTCGATCCCAGGACCCTGGGATCATGACCCGAGCCGAAAGCAGAGGCTTTAACCCACTGAGCCACCCAGGCGCCCCTATCCATTTCTTTTATACGCATTTCAGAAACAGTTTATCCTTTGTGTTGCTCCTATCCGCCTGTGATATGCTTGATTTCTAATTATTTGTCTATATTGTTATCATCTGCTAAACAAGTGGGCCTGGGTGTCTTAGAAGCTCACAGTTGAAAGGCCAGGGAAGTTAAGTAGCACACTCCAAAAAAAAAAAAAAAAAGAAAAAAGAAAAGAACTCGGTATCAAATGAGATGTGACACTTCCCACTCTGGGTCTGGGTTTTGTTTTCAGTTCCCTGAGGCGGTGCACCTGAATGGCTGTGGATCGTGGTGCTATTTCTGTCTTAGCTCCCTCATGAGACAACTGTGTCACTGTTTGCCAACTTACCCAACCACCAGCCTTCCAATCTAGGCAGAAGACGCAAGACAAAGTGAAGGAGGGGGCCCCTGGGTGGTTCAGTCAGTACCTCAGCTCAGGTGTTGATCTAGAGTTGTGAGTTGTAGCCCTGGCCCTGCAGCCTACTTAAAGTGAAGGACAACACCCCAAGAGAAAACGGACTACAAAAATCACCTGTTCCTGTCTCTTCAGCCGGAACGGACCTAAGCTTGTAAACCCAAGACGTGCAATTTGAAGAAAATGAAAACCAGAAAGGCTTGGGCAGACACTTTACAAAAGAGACCACCAAAATGACCAGCCAACGCGACAAGGCGCTCCAGTGATTCCGAAGTCTGGAAAACCTGAACTAAAAACTACATGAGGCTCCCACGGTGCACCCACCAGCGTTGGGGAGGGTGCAAGCACCAGGAATTTCCGCGCCCACGGCCGAGGTTTACCGGGTCCAGGCGAACACAGTCCACCCCCGACAGCCGACAATCCCACCCCTAGCCCCAGCTCCGGTGCACGCCCCTGGTCTGCAGTACGGCTCGCCGCGCACGGAGGCTGACCCGCCGGCGGCGGCCCCGGGAGCCAGGTCAGCGGAAGGCAGCCCGACACGGCGGGGCGCAGACTCAGGACACACGGACCACCGAGGCCGGGCACTCGGGGCGCTGACAACGTCCTGTTAACTTGGGTGACTATGGGGTTCGCTTTAGAATTCCTCAAAATTACGTGCTCCTCATTTTTCTGTGGCTACAATTTGGCAACAGAAAACCTTTAGTAGCCATAAACGGAAACAGAAACAGATACAAGAGAAATAACTCTTTAATAGTACGCGCACACAGAGCTGACGCAAGCGTCGGGCCGGGGTACTGCCGCCAGGTCGGATCCCAGGTCCCCCAGGTCCTCAACCCCACTGGCCCCGCCACGACGCCTGCGCACTGGGTGGAAGACGGGCGGATGAGACTAGGCGCCTGCGCACTGGACCGGGTGGGGAAAAAAAACGTACCTTCCGAGCGGGTGGGGGCGGGGCGGGGCCGCGCTGTCCTACCTGCACGTGGCCTGCGTCCGGCGCCGGGCTGCCTGTCTTGCCGTGCACGTTGGGGAGCCGGTACATGCAGGTGGGAAGCTCTACACGGAGGGACGCGCTGCCACCGTGATAAGGCTTTACCTGGTACATCGGCATCCTGGGAGCCGAAGAACGGAAGGGGGCGGGTGAGGGACTGGAACGCTCAGAAACCGTCGGACACCACGAGAGCGGCAGCCACCTCCTTTCCGATCCGGCTGCGGCCTTTCGGGAAAGCGCAGTCCGTGCGGTCTAATTGGCCCGCGCCCTCTGGACGTCACAGCCTCGACTTTTTACACAACCAATCGCCAAGAAGGGGGTGTGGGAAGCGACGGAGGCCCCATCCGGAAGGGGCGGGGCACGGTGTCGGAAGCAGCCAATGGGCGGCAGGGAGGCGGAGCCTCCGTGGGAGCTGCAGCGGGAACTGTCCCGAGAAGGGAGGCGGGTTGGGTTCTGGATCCATGGAGCTAGCGGAAGGGCCGAGGTGAGCGATACGTGCGGTGTCCCCTCGCGGTCGCCATCCCTGATGCCCACGGCGTTCCAGACGCCTGGAAGGGAGGGAAGGAGACCGAGGCGCTGGCTGAGCCCGCAGAGGCCCCGGAGCGGGCTCCTCGGCGCTCCCCGGACCCGCTGTCCTTTCGAGGGCGCTTTGCGGTCGGGGTCGGCGGGGGGATCCGGCCGGCTCCCAGGCAGGCTCTGCCTAGGCGCCTGGACGTGTCCGGGGACTGGCAGCGGGAGCACGACATCCCAGGAAACTGCATTCACTTCCTTTCTACCTGGTTTCTCTCTGTCTCTCTCTTAAATTGAGGTTATTTGGGGATGCTTCAAGGCACATGCTAATTTGCAGAGCCGCATAGGTTTCAAAAATGCAGAAGTTTGGCGTCTCCTTGAGCATATCATTGCTGGCTACTGACCCAGCTCGGAGCGGCGGGTGTCCCGGCCAGCCTTGCTGCTTTCGGTGTCAGGTTCCCGAACCCAAATTCGCTGTCCGTGTTTAAATACTTCATCCCCGCTTTAAAAAAAAATATATATATATATATAAATATTTCATCCCCCTTCCTCAAAATAAATATCGGAAGTGCACTTGTGACCTGTGGTGTGTTGCCGAATAAGTAAGTGTCAGAGACACTTCTTTCCATTTTGTGTTGTCATCTGCAGTTTCCACATTTAAGAGAAACCCGAGAGAAGTTTTTTGCAAGGCAGAATGAAGAGTAAAGATGTTTGTTGCTTGTCTTATAAGGGTTTATTGAGGGTCTGCTGTGTGTTAGCAGTTGTGGGAGACTACCCACAGATTTCTCTCGCAGGGAGGCTCCTGGGTTCTATTAAACCCACATTATCAATTGAGCCTCTTACAAAAAAAATTGCTAAACTAATGAACATAAGGAATGTGTTCTTGGGATGAGCAGGAGTTTTCCAGGGAGAGGAGGAAGAGGGGAACGGTCTAGACAGACCTGTATGGACAAGGTGCAGTGTCTAAAAGAGCTTGTGATATTCAGGAAACAGGTTGTTATAACTAGAATATAGGGGAATTGGTGAATGGAGGATTGAAGAGAACGAGAGAAAAGTAGATTTGGGTCCAGTTTTTCATAGGACTAGATTTTCACATAACAGACAATGGGATGCTAGTGGATTCCCCCCCCAAAGTTTATTTTATTTATTTAGTTAGTTAGTTAGTTAATTATTTTTTTTAAAGATTTATTTATTTATTTGACAGACAGAGATCACAGGCAGAGAGGCAGGCAGAGAGAGAGGAGGAAGCAGGCTCCTTGCTGAGCAGAGAGCCTGATGTGGGGCTCGATCCCAGGACTCTGGGATCATGACCTGAGCCAAAGGCAGAGGCTTTAACCCACTGAGCCACCCAGACGCCCCTAGTTAGTTAGTTATTTTTAAAGTAATCTCTGCACCCAGTGCGGGGCTAAAACCCAGGACCCCAAGATCAAGAGTCCCGTGTTCCTCCAAATGATCCAGCTGGGACCCCTATACTTGTCGATTTTTTAGGCAGAGAAGTTACTTGTCCAGATCTGTGATTTCTTAAGTAACTGGTAGCATGGAGGGTGGATTGGAATAGGGAGAGAGTAGAAACAGATTGGTTGTGAAACTCTTAAAGTAGGTACAGCAAGAACTTTGGAGGTTTTTGCTAAAGCAGTAGCTGTCAGGCTGGACTTGGAGGGGAGATTCAAAGGCTCCTATGGAAATAGTTATACAACAGGTACCCAGTTTCTAAGATGGTTTTGGTTTTCACATAAACACTGTGTATTTGCCAACATGCTGTTGGGTTTTCCACTGGTGGGAGAAGTGTTGTTTTCACTTTTCAGAAGAAGAGCCCATTGTCGCTGAAGATTATTGACCCATTGATGGAGGGGTACATGTGTTTCCTCCATGTAGATCCCAGCATAACTAAATTTCTAAATATCCATTGCATTGGGGGCTCCTGGGTGGCTCAGTGGATTAAGGCCTCTGCCTTCGGCTCAGGTCATGATCCCGGGGTCCTGGGATTGAGCCCGGTATCGGGCTCTCTGCTCAGCAAGGAACCTGCTTCCCCCTCCCTCTCTGCCTGCCTCTCTGCCTACTTGTGATCTCTGTCTGTCAAATTAAAAAAAAAAAAAAAAATATATATATATATATATCCATTGCATTGGAAGTATCTATTCAGAAGATTTTTTTTGGTGAAAGTGTAAGAATTGTAGACAACATGTATATTTGTGAATGTAATCAATGGATATGTTAATATAATAAATGCACGTGTTAGATGCATTAGCTATTAGTAGAGATGAATCATTTCCTGCATTTAAAACCAAGATGAAAATACATAAATGCATCCTCACTTTGGTTCTCATAATGTGTGTCTTTAGCACAGAACTTGCTAAGGCCATCAAACCTATCGATCGGAAGTCAGTCCATCAAATTTGTTCTGGACAAGTGGTACTCAGTTTAAGTACTGCTGTGAAGGAGTTGGTTGAAAATAGCGTGGATGCTGGAGCCACTACTATCGGTAAGTTCAGGAGAGTCTTAAGCCACAGGGAACCATCAGTTTTTACTCTTTTATTCAAGAAACACTTGATTAGATTACTTGATTGTAATGAGACCATCAAATGTTGGTAGACTGAGAAATTTTATTGTATTTTTTTTTTAAGATTTTATTTATTTATTTGACAGAGATCACAAGTAGGCAGAGAGGCAGGCAGAGAGAGAGGAGGAAGCAAGCTCCCCACTGAGCAGAGAGCCCGATGTGGGGCTCAATCCCAGGACCCTGGGATCATGACCTGAGCCGGAGGTAGAGGCTTAACCCACTGAGCCACCCAGGCGCCCCAGAAATTTTATTTCTTAAACTTTAATTTAGCATCTCTTAGGTGCCTCATACTTAGGTAGATAGTAGTAATCATAAAAGCATAAAAGTTACCTTTTATTGTGTTCTTACTAATGTGCCACATGGCTATTTTTAAGATGCAGAACAACCTTATGAGATAAGAGTTACTATTGTGGTAATTTTACCTGTTTTACAAATAAGAAAATGAAGGCACAGGAATTTACTGCTTTTAGGTTCCACAGCTGAGATAATATGATTCTGGGAAGTCAGATTCCAGAACCTCTTATTTTTAATGACTATGTTAAAATTATCCTTTTGAAAGAAAGGTAGGAAGGAAAGGAAGAAAATGAAACTATTTTATCTGGGTTAATAATTTGCCAACAGGGCCTTTAAAAAAAAAGGAAATACACCAAATGCCAATAGTACATTTAAATGAGTATAGCTATGACTCACCTTTGCGTTAGTAAGTTATAAATCATGTCACTATAAAGGGTTTTGATGGATTAGTTCTTTGAGAAATGAGTATGTTAAACTTTTCAGATCTTAGGCTTAAAGACTATGGGGTGGCTCTCATCGAAGTTTCAGACAATGGATGCGGGGTAGAAGAAGACAACTTTGAAGGCTTAAGTAAGTGGAATTTTTCTCATCCTGTTTTAAAATATTTGGGCAAAATGGTTCAAAAACTTTGAGTCACACTGTCTTCGGAAACACAAAAATGACTTTTTAGAAACCAGTTACTTTAGCAGGTATTGTGACTAGTCAGTGGTCTATCACTTGAGACGTCTTGGGTCTTACTGTGTACCTCTCTTTCAGCTCTGAAACATCACACTTCTAAGATTCAAGACTTTGCTGACCTAACTCAGGTTGAAACTTTCGGCTTTCGGGGAGAAGCTCTGAGCTCACTTTGTGCACTGAGGTGATGGAATATTTTTGTCTACTAACTTGACCCCTTATAAAAAATCTCTCTGAAAATGAAAATGTATGGATTAGAATCATTGCTTATTCTTTCCTATCCTGAATGCCTCAACTTCTAACTTCCACATTCTGTTTCATCTTACTGCCAATCTAAGTGGTAATACTTCCGAAATGTAAGCAATGAAACAAAGTAAATACTCTTGTAAAAAAAATTGTTGCCCTTCTCAGTGTCAAAACAGCAGAGACTGTAAGTTATAGACGTGTTGGTTTTGATTTATTAAAAAAAATTTTTTTTTTTAAGATTTTATTTATTTGCTAGAGAGAGGGAGAGAGGGAACACAAGCAGGGGGAGTGGGAGAGGGAGAACCAGGCTTCCTGTCGAGCAGGGAGCCCGATGCGGGCTTAATCCCAGGACCGCAGGATCATGACCTGAGCCAAAGGCAGACCCTTAGTGACTAAGCCACCTAATGGCCCCCAGGAAAAAAATTTAACCAAAGTTCTTATTATGTATATCAGATTCTAAATTTATATGAATAGTTACCTATACACTGGAACTATAATATTTTTTCGATCCTTGTTAAAAATTGTGTTAGAACAGCAGGACTAAAACTGAGAAATACATCTTTATTCATTAATATGTAAGCTCTGAGATCTTTTATTTTGCAGCTTAATCAAAAAACAAATATCAAAGCTTTGATCAAAACAGAGCTTTTACAGAGCTCTGTGTCTGCCGCTAGGTGCGAAGCCTTAGATGCTACGATGACTCCTCACTAATGGAAACTTTCTTGGATGGTCTCAGAGGGATCAGCATTTTTTCAGGAGGGGTTTTAGAGGACGAAAGTCAGAAAAATGAGCACGTGATTCGCAGCCCCTGTGAGTTTCTGACCCTGTGGCTCCTGTTCTCTCACAGCGATGTGACTATTTCTACCTGCCACACATCCGCGAAGGTCGGGACTCGACTGGTGTTTGATCACAATGGGAAGATTGTCCAGAAAACCCACCACCCACGCCCCAGAGGGACAACCGTCAGTGTGCAGCAGCTGTTTCACACGCTTCCTGTACGTCATAAGGAGTTTCAAAGGAATATTAAAAAGGTACAGTCAGTCCAGGGCCCCAGCTTTCCAGAGCCTCGGTGGCGTAACATGCACGAAACTAAAGTTAACCCTTTGGTGAATTCTCTTCCCTGAATTTTTCTGTAAAGTGCTTGGTTTGCCTTTTCCCACCAAAGCCTATACTTTAGGTTGATTTACCCCCACCCCACTTTTTTTTTCTTGAAAAAAAAAAAAAAAATCACCAAGGCATATTTATTAAGTGTTCTAACATGGGAATGAGTTCTGTAAGAAGTAAAAATTTTTAATTTTAACTGTAGTTTTGTTTGTTTTTATTAAAGATTTTATTTAGAGAAAAAGAGCATTGCACAGGAGCAGGGGAGACGGAGCAGAAGGAGAGGGAGAGAGGGAATTTCAAGCAGACTCTATGCTGAGTGTGGAGCCCGTTGCAGGGCTCGATCTCTCAACCCTGAGTTCATAGTGTGAGCCGAAATCAAGAGTTGGATGCCCAACTGACTGAGCCACCCAGGTGCCCCCTATCTGTGGCCTTAATAAGATTATTTTTCTTGGTTTCCTGAAAAATGAATTATTACAACTTTTATGAATTTGAGTGAAAATGAAGTAACTAAATGTTATATAATTGTGTTTAAGAAAGCAGTTATAGGGGCGCCTGGGTGGCTCATTCCGTGAAGCGTCTGCCTTCAGTTGGGGTCGAGTCCCACATCAGGTTCCCTGTTCAGCGGGGAGCCTGCTTCTCCCTCTGCCTGCTGTGCCGCCTGAATGTGTTCTTTTTCTCTCTCTCTGACAAATAAAATAAAATAAAGTATTTTTTTAAAAAGCAGTTAAAAACTGGGTATAAATATATGTATACATAATTATACTTCAGATGATTACAGTTTATTTTTATTTTTATTATTTTTTTTTAATTTTTTTTTTAAATTTATTTATTTGTCAGAGAGAGAGGGAGAGAGAGAGCGTGAGCACGGGCAGACAGAGTGGCAGGCAGAGGGAGAAGCAGGCTCCCTGCCGAGCAAGGAGCCCGATGTGGGACTCGATCCCAGGACGCTGGGATCATGACCTGAGCCGAAGGCAGCCGCTTAACCAACTGAGCCACCCAGGCGTCCCCAGATGATTACAGTTTTATAAAAACAAAGCGACTGGCCTAAAATGTGTAGAAAGAAGGCTGGAAGTGAAGGTGAATGATTGTCACCAGTGGTTGTCCTGGGATGTGCGATCATGTGTGCTTTTTGCTGTCTTCCTTGTGCTCTTCTGTTTTGTATATATATTTTTTCATAATCAAAAAGTTATGTTAATATAGGCAGCTAAAAACTTTCTCATAAAGCAATTTGTACTGGTTGAACTTTGACATTTCACAAAAATATATATTTACTACGGCAAAATTTAAACAATTTTTCTTATTTATTTATTGAAGACTTTATTTATGTATTTGTTAGAGAGAGAGAGAGAGAGAGAGAGCAGCAGGCAGAGGAGGAAGCAGGCTCCCCGCTGAGCAAGGAGCCCAGTGCGGGACTCAGTCCCAGGAACCTGAGATCATGACCTGAGCTGAAGGCAGATGCTTAACCTACTGAGCCACTCAGGCGTCCCTTTCTTTATTTAAAAATACAAAAATTTTTATATAGAAAAAACTTTTTGTATCTCATGGTAGGAAAATCAGTGCTTCAGAAATTATAGGAATAAAGAACTCATCCTTGCCAGAGATGATGGTTGTTGACAGATTGTTATATGTCTCTCCAGACTCCTTTTAGTTTCGCGTCTTTATAAATCTTGAAAAAAAATTGAGATAAATTAATTAATTGATTAGTATAAGGAAATCAAGCAATACAGAATATGAAACATTTAAGTAATACCGAGCTGTAGGTAGTAGAAAGTTGATGTTGTCTCAGTGGACCTCCCAGAGTTTGGTGTATGTCCAAACATGTATACAGATGTATAGAACCTTTATGCGTATGTTTCGATTTTTTTTTTTTCTTAAAAATTAGGATCATATTATATATTGTAAGTACCTTTTTTGGCTGACTCATTACTTTATTCTTTATCATTCTGCCATGATATGGATGTCCCGTAATTAGCTCCTTGTTGATGGTTGTTTAGGTTAATTTTTCATAGTTAGGATTGTTCCAGTGAACATTTTTGTCATATATCTTTGATTGTGCCAGTCTTTCTATAAGAATAAATTGCCAGAGGAAGGATTACAGGGTCGAAGGGAATGCACTTTTGGGTTTTTATTGCAGCAGGCATGGGGGCCCTTGGGTGGCTCGTCAGTTGAGCATCTGACTCTTGATTTTGGCTCAGGTCATGACCTCAGGGTTGTGGGATAGAGCCCGGTGTCAGGCTCCGTGCTCAGCAGGGAGTCTGCCTGAGATTCTCCCTCTCCCCCTGTGCTTCTCCCCCTCATGCCTCCCCACTCACGCTTTCTTTCTCTCTAAGAATAAAAACAAAATAAATAAAAATAAAAATAAAGTTACAGCAGTGGGCATGGACACCATGGGCACGAGAGAAATTGTGACTAGGAACCGAAGCCGGTGAATTCTCTTTTATACCACGTACAGAGGGAGATGGGTGTTTTAACTTGAGTCATGTAATTCTTGTAGGATTAAAGTAATGCGGAGTCTGGCATTTGTGTTTTTTCACCCAGGAGTACGCCAAAATGGTCCAGGTCTTGCACGCGTACTGTATCATATCGGCGGGCATCCGTGTCAGTTGCACCAATCAGGTGGGACAAGGGAGACGGCAGCCGGTGGTCTGCACCAGTGGGAGCTGCAGCATAAAGGAAAATATTGCCTCGGTGTTTGGGCAGAAACAGGTAGTGGTGACCAGTTATTTAAGAAACATTCTGTTGCTCCATAGTTAGGGCAGCTTTCCATTGTCCTTTCCAAAGAATAAAAAATAAAATCCAGTAATCACTTTTCCTTTTTTAAAGATTTTTATTTCTAAGTAAGCTCTACGCCCGGCGTGGGGCTCGAACTTAACAACCCCGAGATCAAGAGTCTGTGAACGCTCACGGACTGAGCCCACCAGGCGCCCCCGATGATTGATTTTTGAATTAGGTACTTATCACAGAAATTAATGTTGAGGCCTGATAGATTGTTTTACTTTATTCCAGAGAAGAAAACCCTCCTATTACTTTCCATCTGAAAAAAATATGTTGTGGGCAATGTATTCATTACAGACAAGGATGAGCCCAAGCAGTTCATCTTTCTAATTTAAAAAATCACATTTATTCTTACTGCCAGAACCAGCAGTTGAAATTCTTTGTGCTCTTAATGTGAATGGCCTGTCCAGGGAAAGAAAACACCCAAAGCCCTCATTCTGTATCTCCCTTTCTGAAGTTGGGTTCCTCCTATTTTTGTTAGGAATTAACTGTGACTTGCTTTCTTTTAGCTGCAAAGCCTCATTCCCTTTGTTCAGCTGCCCCCTAGTGACTCTGTTTGTGAAGAGTTTGGGCTGAGCCAAGCAGACGCCCTCCGCACCCTCTTTCAGTGAGTAGATGGCTGCAGGGGGGAGAAGTGCGATCAAACGTTTTCTCTGGAGCTTTTCGTTTTTTGTTTTTTTTTTTAAAGATTTTATTTATTTACTTGATAGAGATCACAAGTAGGCAGAGAGAGAGAGGGGGAAGTAGGCTCCCTGCTGAGCAGAGAGCCCGATGCGGGACTCGATCCCAGGATCCTGGGATCCTGGAATCATGACCTGAGCTGAAGGCAGAGGCTTTAACCCACTGAGCCACCCAGGCGCCCCCGGAGCTTTTCGTTTTTAAAGATAGTGAAGATTTTAATCTTAAAATTTTAATCTTAGATTAAATTTTAATCTTAATCTTAGATTAAGATTTTAATCTTAAAATCACTGTTTCTTTTTAAAATTTATTATTATTTATTTGTTTGTTTTTAAGATTATTTATTTATTTATTTATTTGACAGAGATCACAACTAGGCAGAGAGGCAGGCAGAGAGAGAGGTAGAAGCAGGCTCCCCGCTAAGCAGAGAGCCCGATGCGGGGCTCGATCCCAGGACCCTGGGACTATGACCTGAGCCGAAGGCAGAGGCTTTAACCCACTTAGCCCCCTAGGCACCCCTTTACTTACTTAATTTTAAAAAGGTTTTATTTATTTGAGAGAGAGATAACGCAAGAGAGAGCACAAGCAGGTGGAGAGGGAGAAGCAGGGTTCCTGCTGAGCAGGGAGCCCCATGTGGGGCTCCATCCCAGGACCCTGGGATCATGACCCGAGAGGAAGGCAGAGGCCTTAACCCACTGAGCCGCCCAGGCTTCCCAGGACTCATTTCTTTATGCAGACATATTGTTCTTATGGAAGTGCGCATATCCTTGAGGTAGTTCACAAGGAGAGTAAGCACTTTCACAACACCTTAGTAGACAGGAGTTTGCTGATGGAGAGCATAGTTTTAAAGGGCAGGGAATATGGGCAAAAATCATGAACACAAGTAGTTGGACTCCCTGGATAGCCCCTGGGGTCATCTGGAAGGTTCCAGAATGAGAGTCTGAGGTGAAACTCCTTGCATGAGGCCAAGAATGTAATAGGTCAAGTGTGAGAGGAGAGCTGAAGCAATTATATTTTGAACCCACTGCATTGCCTGTGATAAATTTGTTGACTACAGGAGCTATAGAACATTCCAGGAGGTTTGTATTCTTTTAATGATTTATCAGAATGGAACACAGATACACATTAACTGAAATGTTAATACTTAGCACGTCACCAGGTATTCGATTTTTATTTTGTTTTTACTGTAAGAATGTGCCCTCTGATGTGTCACTAACCCTTTCATTCTGGAATCCTGCCCTTACCGTATGAACATTGAACAGCATCTCAGGCTTCATCTCTTACTGTGCTCATGGTGTTGGGAGAAGTTCAACAGACAGACAGTTTTTCTTCATCAATGGGCGGCCTTGTGACCCAGCAAAGGTATTTAAAGATTTTTTTGTGTGTTCGCTTTTTCTTTTGTCTTTCACTTTCAATTTTATTTATCATCTAAGAAAGGTCTCCTGACACAGGAAATTTACATGAAACTTAGGACTTTGACTCAGAAACATGGCTTTAAATGATCTTATTCAGCCATTTATTTATTTATTTATTTATTTTTAAAGATTTTATTTATTTGACAGAGAGAGACACAAGCGAGAGAGGGGACACAAGCAGGGACAGTGGGAGGAGGAGAAGCAGGCTCCCCGCCGAGCAGGGAGCCCGATGCAGGGCTCGATCCCAGGACCCTGGGATCCCGACCTGAGCTGAAGGCAGACGCTTAACGACTGAGCCACCCAGGCGCCCCATGTGTGGTCTTTTTAGTCAAGACTGACATACGAGCATATGCTTCATGTTTTCTCCTCTTCTGTCCCTTTTCCAGGAAAATAAGGGCCCTGATACCTTCTGCCTCACACTGACGCTGGTCATTCTGATAGGGTTACATGGGTTTTAGTGGTTCAGTTTTGATTTTGCATCTTTAGTGGGTCAACCTGTGCATTTTCCACTGGATTGTAGATGGTGCGATTTTATAGTTTGACCCTATTTAATAATCACATTATAAAGTCGTATAAATGCATTTCTGTGTACATTAACCTGTGTTTAATGAGCATCTATTTATTTTTTAAGATTTTATTTATTTGAAAGAGAGAGACACAATGAGAGAGGGAACACAAACAGGGAGAGTGGGAGAGGGAGAAGCAGGCTCCTCGCTAAGTAGGGAGCCTGATGCAGGGCTCGATTCCAGGACCCTGGGATCATGAACTGAGCCAAAGGCAGACACTTAATGACTGAGCCACCCACGTCACTCCTTTGAGCGTTCAAATTGCACCTGCAGCATGTTAACGACACCAGAGTTAAAATACCATAACCAATAGGCTGCGTCTCTATCTTCTGATATTTCTTCAAAAGCATCTTTGGATTGGAAAAAGATTCAGGTTTAGGGGTTGATAATTAAAAATAACCCTTTGATGGGGCACCTGGGTGGCTCAGTGGGTTAAAGCCTCTGCCTTCAGCTCAGGTCATGATCTCAGGGTCCTGGGATCGAGCCCCGCATGGGGCTCTCTGCTCAGCAGGGAGCCTGCTTCCCTCCTCTCTCTGCCTGCCTCTCTGACTACTTGTGATCTCTCTCTCTAATAAATAAATAAAATCTTTAAAAAAAAAAAAATAACCCTTTGAGGGGCACGAGGAGACTTTTCTGGGCAATGGCTGTACTGATGGTCTTGATTATAATCTTATTGACCTTGACTGTAAACTTATCAAACTGTGTACTTTGAATACGTGTAGTTTATTGGAGGCCCCTCTGCTTCCATAAAGCTGTTAAAATACATCCCTCTAGTTAGGACAGCGTGTTGGGGAACAGATGTTCTTTTTTAATCTTTGTTTTGTGTGTAGGTCTCCAGGCTCGTGAACGAGGTCTATCATATGTATAATCGACATCAGTATCCATTTGTCGTTCTTAACATTTCTGTTGATTCAGGTAAGTTCCACTGAGCTCTCTGTCACTTTGGTGACTTACCCCGAAAGGAATGAAATGAAATCATAAAGCCCTGATATGACCAGAAAGAGACTTTTGTAGCAATAGTTACTGACAATGTATTTTTCTTTCTTTCTTTTCTTTTCTTATGTACAGACCTTTAATGTTATAGATTTATTTTTTTATAGATTTTCCTGCTTCTGCTTGAGAAAGGGTTACTTGTATTATCAGAAAAATGTGACTTTTTCCTGGCACCCAAGGGAGAAGGCAAGCTAAGTGTTCTCCCTGATTTTAAAAATGATGCATATTTTTCTTCCAATTGGGAAAATTCTGGTTTATTGTTACCTAATTTTTTTTTTTTAGTATTATTTTCTAAGCACTTAGAGATATGATGCACAACTTAAAAAAATAGGTAATGACGTATATACCTGCTCCTATCCTTTGCAGGGAGAAAATAATTTTGAGTAAGTTTGTATCAAGCTCTTTATTTTTAGACATGAATGTTTTCTTTTTCCCATGTCATTAAAAATTATTCAGAAATATGATTTTAGTAGCTGCATTCATTCTATTCCATTGTATCTTAAACTTTTTGTTAAAGATATTTATTTGAAAGAGGGAGAGCGTGCATGTGTGTGCACAAGCTGGGGATGGGGCGGAAGGAGAGAATTCTAAGCAGACTTCCTGCTGAGCACAGAGCCTGACATGGGGCTCGATCCCATGACCCTGAGACTGTGACCTAGGCAGAATCCAGGAGTCAGGACTCTTAACTGACTGAGCCACCAAGGTGCCTAGTATCTTAAACTTTAAAATTTTTAGCCTTATTTAAGTTGTCTTCAGTTTTTAGAAATTTAAATACTATCCTTGTAATTGTTATCTGTGAGTTTGGTAATTTCCTTAAGATACATTTCTAGAGGGGGCGCCTGGGTGGCTCAGTTGGTTAAGCCTCTGCCTTCGGCTCAGATCATGATCTCAGGGTCCTGGGATGGAGCCCTGCATCGGGCTCTCTGCTCAGCGGGGAGCCTGCTCCCCGCCCACCTGCTGCCTGCCTCTCTGCCTACTTGTGATCTCTTTCTCTGTCAAATAAATACATAAAATCTTTTTTTAAAAAAAAGATACATTTCTAGAGCTAGAATTACTGTGTCCATGACTGATTGTGCTGTGTTAATTCACACATCTACCAGAGGTATACTGGGTAGTATTTTTTTTTTTTTAAGATTTATTTATTTATTGGGACGCCTGGGTGGCTCAGTTGGTTGGACGACTGCCTTCGGCTCAGGTCATGATCCCGGAGACCCGGGATCGAGTCCCGCATCGGGCTCCCAGCTCCATAGGGAGTCTGCTTCTCCCTCTGACCTTCTCCTCGCTCATGCTCTCTCACTGCCTCTCTCTCAGATAAATAAATAAAATCTTAAAAAAAAAAAAAAAAGATTTATTTATTTATTTATTTGACAGAGAGAGATCACAAGTAGGCAGAGAGGCAGGCAGAGAGAGGAGGAAGCAGGCTCCCTGCTGAGCAGAGAGCCCAATGCGGGGCTCGATCCCAGAACCCTGAGATCATGACCTGAGCCGAAGGCAGAGGCTTAACCCACTGAGCCACCCAGGCGCCCCTGGGTAGTATCATTTTTAAACCAATCTCAGTGGGAGATGGAAGGACCTCATTTAGCTTATAGTTTCTGTAGTATGTTTTCATGTGTTTATTTGCCTTTTTCTTTTTTTGCAAATTACCCATTTGAATACTTGCATATTCCATTCATTTAATAAATGGTTCATCCTTTTCTTGTTTATTTGAAAGAATTAATTTTATGGTTTATGAATATTAATCTGGACATTGCAATGTTTTTAATGAGACGCCTGGGTGGCTTAGTTGGGTAAGCGTCTGCCTTCAGCTCAGGTCTTGATCCTGGGGTCCTGGGATTGAGTCTTGTGTCAGGCTCCCTAGGGGCTCAGCGAGGCGTCTGCTTCTCTCTCTCCCTCTGCCCCTTCCTCCACTCATTCTCTCTCTCTCTCTCTCTCTCAAATAAATAAAATCTTAAAAAAATGGTAATTTTGTTAAGTGCAAGTGAAAAAAATTGTAGATGGGAAAATTTCTGTTGTTAAAGGTGATTTTAAACAAAAGAAATATCTTTTTTCTTTTTTTTTTTTTTTTGCCTTAGAATGTGTTGATATCAATGTCACTCCAGATAAAAGGCAAATTTTACTGCAAGAAGAGAAGCTTCTCTTGGCAGTTTTAAAGACGTCTTTGGTAGGAATGTTTGACAGCGACGTTAACAAACTCAGTGTCTCTCAGCAGCCGTTGTTGGATGTGGAAGGTGAGAGAAATGTGGGTGTACGGACAGCTTCAAAACTCACAGCTATTGAGGTACTGCTCCTTATTTTCAGAGGAATAGTTTTTTTTTTGACACGGAACACAATCTCTTATTTTTTTTAAAGATTTTATTTATTTATTTGACAGACAGAGATCACAAGTAGGCAGAGCAGCAGGCAGAGAGAGAGAGAGGCAAGCAGAGGTGGGGGAAGCAGGCTCCCCACTGAGCAGAGAGCCCGACGCGAGGCTCGATCCCAGGACCCTGAGATCATGACCTGGGCCAAAGCAGAGGCCCAACCCACTGAGCCACCCAGGCGCCCCAACAATCTCCTCTTTAGACAGAGGAGGCATCACACACGACAGTGTGCGCCGCAGATGTGAGGAAATCTCAGGGATGGAGGCCGACCCAGGGATGATGTGGGCTCGCCAAGACTACGCCGTTTCTCTTTCATAAACACTCATGTGCAGTGCAAACCTTTTGTTCATTTCCAGAGTTCCGAAAAAGCCGATACTGACCACTTTTGCCCATTTTCTCATTTCTTTGTTGGAGCGGTGAGTGTCCGGGGCCCTCACTCTGCCATTTTCCCTCATGTCACCCCGTGGCTTCTTCACTGAGTGCCACGCTGGAATGAGTGTTGCCGCAAAGCTGACCCAACATCTGTAATAGTAACAGGCACGACTTTTAGCTTACTGCCTGGTCATACGTGATCAGCCATCTGTTTAAGTTTGATTCTTTTTTATCCAAACCACATGCAGCCAGGACACCTGGGAGGAGGACCAGAGTTGAGCCCCAGCTGCCCTCCTTGGTGGAGGGAAGAGTGGGCCATGACCTCCCCTGATGGCCATGTCTGCTCCGTGGGGGGCATCCTGTCTTCTGCAGGCCAGCCTGCCCCAGTCTCCATGTCCGCGTGCGCAGAGCTGGAGGTCGTGGGTGCCCCTCGTTGTATCCTCCGAATTGGGGGAAGACCAGAGCTGCGGAGGGAGCTGAAACTAGGGTTTGGTGGAAAGCTAAGGTGACAGATGAGTATGGCTCCCAGTGAGAGGAAATGGTTTGGGGGTGAGGCTTTGAACATGGAAGATAAAGGAGTTGCTGTAAGTCAGGGGCTTAGGGGAGGGACAGGGATACAGAGCAGCTCTGTCCTCCATTCCCTAACACCCCAGGCATAGGAGAGGACGATTTGGAAGACAGCGGGCGGGCTCTCATTTGATAACCTGGGATCTCGTGGAGGTGAAGCTCCCGAGGGTTGGGGTGGGGCAGGAGCACAGAAACTTGGACAGTCGAGGGGCAGAGCTTTGATTTGGATGCAGGGAGTCCCATCTGCCCTGCTTGCTCCCGGTGTGGGGTGCTGCAGGTACGGGTGTGCGTGGAGGGGTGCGGACGATGGTCAACTGCATACGCATCTTTGTGGAACGGGCCAGGGTGGCATCTCTGAGCCCGCTCACAGACACTTTGCCAGGGGCTCCCCAGTAAAGAGAACCTGCTAGAATATCAGAACATCCTGAGTCACGATTGAACCAATGTCCTTTTTCAGCCATTTGACTGAATACAGAGACACACACAAGTGTGTGAGCCCTGAGGTCAAGAAATGGCACCCCTAAACCACCCTGGGACCCCTTTTCTTGCTCCTCCCGCCCCCCCCACCAGTGGTGACCGTTTTCCTGACTTCAGACACCACAGATTTGTTTTACCTGCTTTTGTTTTGTTTTGTTTTGTTTTTTTGACAGAGAGAGATCACAAGTAGGCAGAGAGACAGGCAGAGAGAGAGGGAGAAGCAGGATCCCTGCTCAGCAGAGAGCCCGATGTGGGGCTCGATCCCAGGACCCTGAGATCATGACCTGATCCGAAGGCAGAGGCTTAACCCACTGAGCCACCCAGGCGCCCCTGTTTTACCTGCTTTTTTTTTTTTTTTTTTTTTTTTAAGATTTTTTATTTATTTGTCAGAGAGAGAGAGAGAGCAAGCACAGGCAGACAGAGTGGCAGGCAGAGGCAGAGGGAGAAGCAGGCTCCCTGCCGAGCAAGGAGCCTGATGTGGGACTCGATCCCAGGACACTGGGATCCTGACCTGAGCCGAAGGCAGCCGCTTAACCAACTGAGCCACCCAGGCGTCCCTGTTTTACCTGCTTTTAATTTGAAGCCACCTAGTACTTGACTCTTTTGGGATTTGTTGCCTTCTCTCGATACCTCGTGAGACTCACCCATGTCACGTGGGGCACCCAGTGCGTTCCCTCTCTTTGCTGTGCAGCATTCCCTTGTATTTACACACCACGGTCCGTTTGTGGCCAGCTGGGTCGTTTCTGGGATTGGGCTGTCATGACTCGAAGGGCCGAGAACACCCCTGTCTGTGGCTTCGGCCGGCGTGGGCGCCGTTTCTGATGGGGGCAGCGGGGCCGGCTCCCTTGGGTTCAGGAGTGTGTTTGATCGGCCATTGGGATCCCTGCTTTTGCGAAGGCCTGTTCAAGCGGAAACACTGTCTGATTCCATTTCCGTGCCGCCCCTGATACTCTTCTCTGTTCGTGTCTACTCAGGTCACTCAGTAAACACGCACTTGGCAGAAACAGACAAGCGGCCGCCAGAAAAGCAGGATGGTCCCGCTTCGTTAAGGACCGGAGGAGAAGAGAAAAGGGCAGTGACCATTTCCAGACTGAGAGAGACCTTCTCTCTTCGGCACACAACGGAGAGCAGGCCTCAGGGCCCAAAGAGCCCTGAACCGCGGCGGGTGTCCCCAAGACAGAAGAGACAAGAACGGCTTCCCGGAGCTTCAGACCCCCCCTGCGCCCAGAGGCCCAGCCCTGGCACAGACTCGTGCGAACCCCAGGAGGAGGTGACGTGTTCAGATAAGGGCCTCTGTGACCGCAGGGACAGAGGGGACACGGAGCAGGACCCTGGGCACAGCTGCCCACCAGCCGACCGGGAGGAAAGGCTCGGTGCCCCAGAAACGGGCCGTCACACCAGCAGGGAGTTTTCCCAAGGAAGTGTGGCATCTCGGGAGGACCCCCCTGAGACTGACCATCGCTCTGCAGACCCCGAAGGCCATTTCGACCAAGAGGATGGTGGTCGGACACATAGAGTCTTGCCTGGGCCCGCCAACCTGTCCTCCTCACACACAAAGCGTTTTAAGACAGACGGAATCCCTTCCGGTTCTGATGTTCTCCAAGGGCCAGTGAAGACTCAGACCTCGTCAGCGGTTCAGGTTGACGTGGCGGTTAAAATCCACAAGAAGATCGTGCCCCTGGCCTTTTCTCTGCACTCTTTAGCTCATCGAATAAAGGAGTTACAGCAGCAAGAACAGCAGAGAGAAGCAGCACAGAAGTGTAGAAAGTTCAGGGCCAAGATTTGCCCCGGAGAAAACCAGGCGGCAGAGGATGAGCTGAGAAAGGAGATAAGGTAAAGTTCTTCCTTGGGAACATTTGTGCTTATGTCTGCGAGTGGCAGTGAGGGGACAAGGCGGATCCATCCAGGCTCTGCTTTTGCTCCCCTGGCTGTCTTGTGCTCCGCCCGCCTCTCCTCTCCTGGCTGAGGGCACAGATGTGGCCCTGCCTTGGCTTGAGGGTCTGGTCCTCTGGCTGCCGGACAGACAGACATACCTGGGGGCCTTCCCCATACCACAGACCTGGCACATCCCCATGTCAGACCTGCCCAAGATCCTCCCTCTTCCTGTCCCGGCCCCCTTTCTCTCTGCCTTCTCAGTGCTTCTTCTGGAAGATTCTGATTTCGAAGTCCATTTCCACTGCACAGATTGGTCATTAATTAGCCTCACAGGTGTGCCCTCAGTGATGCTTTTTCCATTCACCACCTTCTTTTCATTGCCTCTCATGTGCAGCATTTTTTCTTTAAAGAGCTCTTTCTCCATGAAACCTTTCAAGAATTGTTTCCTTAGAATCTCTTAGCACATCCTTTCCATCAGCCCATATTAATCAGTGCCTCCTTGACCCCGACCTCCTTCCTCTTGATGAAGATTTCCAGCTCACAGCAACTGAATTCCTGGTGCTTTTCGGAGGCATTGCTATTTCTTGTTACTGATTTATTTTTTAAAATTTTTACTTTATTTTTATTTTTAGAAAAGATTATCTTTATTTGTCAGAAAGAGAGGGCATGCACATGCGTGCACACAAACGGGGAGAGGCACACAGAGGGAGAAGCAGGCTGTCCACTGAGCAAGGAGCCCAATGCAGGACTCGATCCCGGGATCCTGGGATCATGACCTGAGCCGAAGGCAGACGTTTAACTGACTGAGCCACCCAGGTGTCCCCCATTATTGATTTGTTACCAGAAATTACAATGCATTATCAAACTTGTGATTTCCAGAAGATTGCCTGGCATAAGGCTAAGTAATAAGGGATTTAATTTAAAGAAAACTGTTAATGCTGATAATAGAAAATGTTGGTCACTCACTACCACTTCGTTGAGAATAATCACATACAATGTTGTGACTTCTAAAAATGATGAGTTCTCTTGAAATATGTAACTTTTATCTTTTTGAATGATGTGTATGTTTTGTCTGAGCAGGTACTGAAATGTGCTGTGTCTTCTACATAGTGCATTGAAATTTTGTGGCACTTTTTGTCTAGACACCTAGGCTTGCCTAATTTTGACGGTCATTTCTTTCTTTTTTTTTTAGAGATTTTATTTAGTTATTTGACAGAGAGATCACAAGTAGGCAGAGAGGCAGGCAGAGAGAGAGGGGGAAGCAGGCTCCCTGCTGAGCAGAGAGCCTGATTCGGGGCTCGATCCCAGGACCCTGAGATCATGACCTGCGCCGAAGGCAGAGGCTTAACCCACTGAGCCACCCAGGTGCCCCTTGACAGTCATTTCTTAAAACACAACTATAATGTAATTCCCTTGTTATCCACAGTGTGCGGCTTACACTGAAGAGGGTTTTCAGGAAATAGTTCCCTTAAAGTGTGTGTGATTAATGGAGGTGAACCTCTTTGGGTGGGTTCCGGGCCCTGTGAACTCTGAGGGACCCATTGGTGAGCCAGGCTCCTTGCTCACACACATGCAGGATCATGGAACATGTGCTTTTTGGGGAAAGACCTGGAAGGTGCCCAAAGTGAAAAATGATTATACTTGCCCTTTGGATTCTCATCCTCTCGGTGAAATCAACGGTGATTCATTTTTTATTTTTTATTATTATTATTTTAAAATTTATTTTATTTTTATTTATTTGACAGAGAGAGATCACAAGTAGGCAGGGAGGCAGGCAGAGAGAGAGGGGGAAGCAGGCTCCCCGTTGAGCAGAGAGCCTGATGCGGGGCTCGATCCCAGGACCCTGAGATCATGACCTGAGCCGAAGGCAGAGGCTTAACCCACTGAGCCACTCAGGTGCCCCTCAACGGTGATTTTTAAAAATAGTTATATTTAAAAAGATTTCATTTGAGAGAGAGAGAGAGAGAAAGCATGAGCAGGGGAAAAGGAGGAGAAGAGGAGAGGGTGAAGCTCTCTGCTCAGCAGGGGAGCCCAATGCGGGGCTCGATCCCAGGATCCTGATATCATGACCCAAGCCAAAGGCAGATGCTTAACCAACTGAGCCACCCAGGTGCCCCTAAAAATAGTGATTTTAAATCAGCAAATACTCACTGATCACCTGTGGTCATGGTTCTGGAATTTGGGTACACATAACAATCACCGAGGAAGTTTGTATGAAAAGCAAAACCTATGGCCAGCCTCGGGAGGTTCTGCTTAGTAGATCACATGTTGCCCAGGAATCTGCATTTTTGAGACATAGTGCAGTTGGTCACTTGGAGAACCCTGATCCGTGGTGGGCCCAGCATTGGCTTCCGGCCTTTAGTGCACGGCTGCTGGATCGGCTCTTGGTTCTGAGCTATGCTTCTGCTCATGGCTTTTTCCTGACACACATTCCGAGTGAAAGATTAGGCAGTCATTGAAGGTACTGTGGTCGTATTTACCAGCTTTTGTGTTTATATTTTGAGTTATAACAATATATCAAGTTATAAAATTTTACAGTGTTTTAGTTCATGGTGGGAGATACACCCTCAAAGACAGATTGCCTGAGTCTTCGGGCTGGTTCAGGTTCTTCCCGTGGGGAATTTACCTGAGGAGCCAGGGAGTTGGCCTTTGTGTCACTTACCCCGTGTGTTGCTTCTCAGCTCAAATCCACTGTACTTTGCCTACATCGCAACCCTGGCAGCTGGACCGCGTGAAGCCTTTCTCCTGGGGCATTGTCAGGCTTTGTCAGTAGGGGGCGCTGGAGGGACACTTCAAGACACTGGCGGAGCCTGGCTTCTCTCCTTGCTTCTTGGCTGCCTTTGTCTTTTCCTCCTACAAGGCAGCCACCAGCAGCAGACCCAGTGTTGCTCACTGGTTGCTACAGGAGACTTAGCAGATGTATTTTTATTCAGTGGGGGGCAGGTCTGAAGCTCAGCCGGGGAGGGGGTAGGGGTGCTCTTGCAGTTCCTTCTTTGGATGCATCCCTGGAGGTGGGAGCTGCTTCCTGCATTTGCTACTCCTGTGTTACTCCCGTGTTACTTAGCTAAGTAGTTAACCTTACACAAGTTTCCAGAACCTTCTTATGAATTTTCCCTGTTCAAATCACGGGTGTAGTTTTTATATCTTGATTGGACTCTGACATGGAATCACTACCAGGAATGGCCCCAGGAGACACACCCTCAAAGACAGGGTTTGGGGATTGGTTTGGTCCTGACCTTGGACTTGAGCTCCGTGCTCGGCTCTCCCTGTCAACAGGAAATGGGAGGTTGGTAACCCATGGCGCATGGAGGCGTCACTGCTAGACTCTCGCCCACGGTTGACTGGTGACACACCCACCCGAGCAGGCCCCACAGGCGCCCAGGCGGCCGCTGTGCTGTGGGAGGACTTCCTTGTGGCACAGGAGCGCTTACAGAAAGAAGGGACTGTCTCAGGTCTCTGCTCCAGGCACCGTTTGCGAACCAGCGTGCTTCCATGGCAGCTCTCACAGAGTCTCATGTCCTGTGGCCATGGGGCCGATGCTCATGAGTTGTGTGGGCTGGAGAATGGCAATGTCTGCGTCCCCTGTGCTCGCTCTCTCTCAAAGAAATAAAATCTTAAAAAAGAAAGTAAAATTATTATTATTTTTTTAAGATTTTATTTATTTATTTGACAGAGAGAGCGAGTACACAAGTAGGCAGAGTGGCAGGCAGAGGAAGGGGGAGAAGCAGGCTCTCCACTGAGCAGAGAGCCTGATGCGGGACTTGATCCCAGGACCCTGGGATCATGACCTGAGCCAAAGGCAGCTGCTTAAGCGACTGAGCCACCCAGGCACCCCCAAGAAAGTGAAATTATTAGAGCCTTTCTCTGTTTGATGTTTTTGTACTGTTTGTTCCGTATTACAGTCTATGAAAAGTAATCTTTTAAAATGATAATGTCTCAGGGCGCCTGGGTGGCTCAGTGGGTTAAGCCTCTGCCTTTGGCTCAGGTCATGATCCCAGGGTCCTGGGATCGAGCCCCGCATCGGGCTCTCTGCTTAGCAGGGAGCCTGCTTCCTCCTCTCTCTCTCTGCCTACTTGTGATCTCTGTCTGTCAAATAAATAAACAAAATCTTAAAAATAAAATAAAATAAAATAATAATGTCTCATAATAAACATTGTCTACACACAGTAAAGCGATGTTCGCAGAGATGGAGATCATTGGTCAGTTTAACTTGGGATTTATAATCACCAAACTGAACGCCGACATCTTCATAGTGGACCAGCACGCCACGGACGAGAAGTACAACTTTGAGATGCTGCAGCAACACACTGCCCTCCAGGGTCAGAGGCTCATTGCGTGAGTTCGTTTTGCTGTTCAGATTCTCAGTGTCATCTTCAGCCCTATAAAGTTTAAGACCTCAGGGCTTACGCGTGTGTCTCTGTCCTTTAGCCACAAACATCCCTATGGCACAAACACAGCAGTCAGGTAACTTGCCCAAGTTCATACAGCTAATGTGCTATGTTTTTGGTTTTTTTTTAAGATTTTATTTATTTGAGAGAGAATGAGAGCATGTGTGGGGGGTGGGAGGAGGGGCAGAGGCAGAAGGAGAAGCAGACCCCGCTGAGCAGGAAGCCGGATGCGGGGCTCAATTCCAGGACCCTGGAATCATGACCTGAGCCAAAGGCAGATGCTTAACCCACTGAGCCACCCAGGTGCCCTGTTACGTGTTAAGTATGGAGCCTTTTACCTTTTCCGGTTGGCCAGAAAATCATCTTGATGAAGGGCAATTTATGGTATGTCGTGTGTTCAGAAAGGTGGCATTGCCTGTGTGTTAATCCTCAGCTAGACGAGGTGAGGTCCTGTGATAAGTCACTGCAGAATTTGGTATTTCTCTCTCCTTTGCCAAACTGCCTGTTTTACACTGACCACTTCACAGGGTGGTGGGAGGGTGTATCAGGAAAACCAGAAGACCTGCCTTAAGCCAAGTTAGAAGAAGAGGTCTTAGATTTTTTTTTTTTTAAGATTTTATTTATTTATTTGACAGATCACAAGTAGGCAGAGAGAGAGCAGGAAGGAGGTTCCCTCCTGAGCAGAGAGCCCAATGCGGAGCTCAATCCCAGGACCCTGAGATCATGACCTGAGCTGAAGGCAGAGGCTTAACCCTCTGAGCCACCCAGGTGCCCTGAGGTCCTGCATTTTTATTTGGGGAATCCAATGACATAGAGAAATACACACAGATCCCAACAGAAGGAGATCCCGGTGTGAAGAAAAGTTCAACTACAGCAGTCACTCAACAGGAAAAATACGCTGAGTTTACAGAGTACTCTATTTCCTATGGAATGGGTGAATTCTGTTTATTTTCAGCAGGTCTAAATAGTAACGCTAAAGACAGTGAATAAGCTACTTTATCAGGGCACCTGGGTGGCGTAGTCAGTTGAGCGTCTGAATGTTGGTTTTGGCTTGGATTGTGGTCTCAGGGTCATAAGATCGAGCCCAGCATTGGGCTGGGTGCTCACCAGGGAGTCTGCTTGAAGATTCTCTTCCTCTGCCCCTCCCCTCCATGCTCTCTAAATAAATAAAGTCCTAAAAAAAATAAGCTACTTTATCGTACTGGATTATTCCTACATTTTCCACTGATATCTTTTTGTTTTCAGCCATCTTACATAAATAACCTCTTGTTCATGGCATTTCAGGTTGGCTCAGGTAATCACAGGCCACTCGGGTTCCTAGGTGGGCCATATTTCAAGGATAAAGATCATAGGGCCATCCTTTTCTACCAGGCCCTGCGTGGTCTGGCCCTCCCTACGCCCTCACCTCCTCATTCTCCATACTCAAGGCACACTGGCCATCTTTCCTTTCCAAAACCTGGACAGGCCTGATAAATCTTTACATGGCCATCAAGAAGAACAAAGTGTCTTTGTGTGTGGCTCTGGGAACATCAGTGGTCTGTCCTCAGGCCTTTGCATAGACTTGTCCCTGCCTAGAATGCTTGTCTCTGCACTCGCCCCTCCATCCATTACCCAATAACTGCCGCTGCCCTTCCCCTCATCTCAGCTCAGAGGCCCCTTCCTCAGAGACACCTGTCTCCCGGTTGGTCTCCCTTGCTCTGTGCTCTTATGGCCTGAGTGTCTCTTTCTCCTGATTGGCAGCTTGCTTTGTAATAATATTTTGACAGCTTGATCAATGGTGTTCTTCCCCACTGGCCTCTTATTCCGTGAGGGCAGAGACTGAGCCATTATCTGTCTCACTAAGCGCTCGGTGAATCCAGGAGCACCAGTGGACGGATTGCCCCTCGGACAGAAGGGGCAGGATAGCAAACAAATGTTCTTTATTCTGCTTTCAGATGCTGTAACGTAGCACGGGAGGGAAAGATGGCATCTTTGTGTTCTCCCGTTATCTTTAAGGAACAGATTCATAGAAGCCCGGGCCGTGGGGATGGGGTGGGCAACTGAGGAAATCCAGCTGCTTTTGTGGTCATTTTAACTTTAATAAAAGATTAAATGGGAATTCTCAGGCAGTTGCATGACAGGAAAGGCACATAGCTCAAGAAAGTGTTGCTACTTAAAAACATTGCTTTTTGAAAGGAATTCGGAGATGCATGTACTGGTTTAGTTTCCCTTCTGCTTTGTAGCTAAAGGTCTGACTTCGAGATTGGGTTTGAATCTCTCTCTTTGTTCTTTCAGACCCCAGACTCTCAACTTAACGGCTGTCAATGAAGCCGTTCTCATAGAAAACCTGGAAATATTCCGAAAGAACGGCTTTGATTTTGTCATCGACGAAGAGGGTAAGTTGTCAGGAC
Organism: Mellivora capensis; assembly: GCA_004024625.1. Lineage (NCBI taxonomy): Eukaryota > Metazoa > Chordata > Mammalia > Carnivora > Mustelidae > Mellivora > Mellivora capensis. The sequence continues at coordinate 60,091 of PISX010007180.1, forward strand.
TGCAAGGTGCATCCTGTCGGCGCCGGGGACAGAGTTTGAGGTTCTGTAGATCCATGCATTTCATCAGAGATGGACACGGTTCCCCCAGAAAGCATGTTGCTGCTTTCCTCCCTTCCATGTCACAGGTAGCACTGGAGGGGAACGTGCTCTTCAAATAACGGAGTCCCCTCCAAATTTTCTTCTTTTAGCTCCAGTCACCGAAAGGGCTAAATTGATTTCCTTGCCAACTAGTAAAAACTGGACCTTCGGACCCCAGGACATCGACGAACTGATCTTTATGCTGAGCGACAACCCCGGGGTGATGTGCCGGCCTTCCCGAGTCAGGCAGATGTTTGCCTCCAGAGCCTGTCGGAAGTCTGTAAGTAAAGGGTGCTCGTCTGCAGGCACAGTGGCCGGGACTGCCCGGGGTCGTCGTCTGGAACATAGCCACGTGCTTCTCTGAGCGCACGTGCCCCGAAAGCCGCATGCAGCTGCGTGGTCTCTGACCTCTGAGCTGTAATTACAAGCAGCAGGCTCTGTTGGAGCTGTTGCCCATCCTGGAGCGGCGAGCTTTCTAGGCCTGTGGTTTGTCTTTGGACAAGGAGTAACATGGGCAGAGGAGCGTTGCTGCTGCCAGCCCTAAAGGCTACTGCACGGGGCTTTGTAAGTCCTTCCATCTGCAGGCACCTCATGGGGTGCCCCCGCCGCCGCTTGGGCTTTCCTGGAGGTGGTGGCGGTGGGGGGTGATCGGCCTGATGTCAAAGTAAATTAGGTGCATCTGGATCACCTGGCCCCTGGGATCGGCCGGGATGCCTTCCCTTCATCAGATACTCCCTGAGCCTGGCCCGTCCCGTCCCAGTGTCAGGGACACAGAGATGACAAGGATGCGGTCTTTGCCCTTGTGGAGCTTATAGCTTAGTGGGGAGGAAAAGATATGAGCAAAAATCATGGCAACTTCCAACACTAATAGGTTCAGGAAAGAAGTTAGAGCAGTGGGCGACTGGGGAGTGGCCTTGGAAGCCTGGGTGAGCCGTCGAGGTGGTGACCAGGGAAGGGCTGTCTGAGGAGGGGGCATCTGAGCTGACGCCTGGAAGGGGACATGGAGCCCCTCAAGGACAAGCCCTCTGAACAGGGCATGAAGTGCGAAGACCGGGGCGTGGGGGGTTGACCCAAGCCCGAGGCTGCTCAAGTGACTGGAGCAGGGCCGGCATGGCTTCCGGGGCCCCACCCGGGGCCTGACGATCCCGGGGGCCCCCCAGGAGCCCGTGCTGCCCCGAGGCTGTGGTGGTGGAGGGCGGGCCGAGGTGGGGGTGCCAGAGCGGAGGGAAGGCAGGTGCGGAAGGCAGCGGCTTGTTCATGTTTGGTGGGGGGGAGGCGGGTGTCCTAAAAGCTGTTCCAGCCGTGTTGTGTCTGAGGCCCCGTCAGGCTGTAAGTGGACGTGTCTAAAAACGGTCAGATTGATGAATCCGAGCTCAGGGAAATGTCAGTGCCTGAGAGGAAACTCGGGGCACCTTACAGCCTTGGGATTGGATGACTCCAGGGAGGGAGCAGACTTAGAGCAGAGAGCGGGGGTCCGGGTCCGACTTCCAGCCTCGGAGCTTTGTTTGATGAAGACCTAGAGCTGGTGTCCTGATCCTGGGGTGAGTGGGGGGCAGCGCGCACGCGCCCGTGCTAACAGCCACCCTCTCGGAATCCCATCTCAGCGTGACTCCGAGCTCCCTGCGGCCACAGGCTGCGCCCCGGCCCTCTGCCCCCCCGCAGGCCCGGGGTGCCACTGCTCTTCCTCCTCCCGTGTGCTGAGCCTTGTGGCTCCGCTCTGCGGCACCCCAAGGGACCCTTCGCCCTGTCTGCTCGCTCAGCGGCAGCCACACGGGCCACCTTCCAGGTCCACGGCTGCTCTAGCCTTCTCCCGCCTCAAGCCTTCCTTCATCTGCCCGGCTGACCTCCTGTCCTTGGGCTCCTCCTGAGCTCCCCTCTGAAGCAGCCTCTTCCAGGCACTCGGGCCCAGCCTCCCGAGTGATACTTGCCTTGTTTCTCCCCATTGTGGCAGAGCCCTATGTCTGTCGTGACTTTGGGGCGGTGCGTGGCTTGTGGAAGAAGGAAGGGGATGCGTAGGCTCAGGCGTGTTTCTCAGGGGCTCAGTTTCTCCGTGTTTGCTGTGGACCCTGCTCATTGCCATGTCTATGTCCCATAGGGATACGTGCTATGGGGAAAAGCAGGGTGAGTGCCACAGAGGGACAGACAGGGAGTGCCCCTGAGAGGAGTCAGGGACAGAAGCCTGAGCGGGGGGGTGGGGGGGGTTCAGTGAGACATGGAAGTATCTGGGGATGGACTCTCTTGGGCAGAGGGCATAGCCAGTGTCAGGGTCCTGGGGCAGGTGCCTGCGTAGTCTATCCGTAGGAGGTGGTCTGCTAGAGTGGGGACAGGGAGGAATACGTGCGTGCAGGTGCAGGCACTAAGGCCGGAGAGGGCCAAATCAGGTGATGCATGTGGGCTCTTTTTTTTTTTTTTTTTTAAAGATTTTATTTATTTGACAGAGAGAGACACAACGAGAGAGGGAATACAAGCAGGGGGAGTGGGAGAGGGAGAAGCAGGCCTCCAGCCAAAGAGCAGAGAGCCTGATATGGGACTCGATCCCAGGACGCTGGGATCATGACCTGAGCCGAAGGCAGAGGCTTAACCCACTGAGCCACCCAGGCGCCCTGCATGTGGGCTCTTACCCAGGTGAGAGGCAAGAGCTGAGAAGGTGAGCCGTGTATGTGATCTGACCTGCCTTTTTTTCCCCAAGCTAGGGATGCCTGGGTGGCTCAGTCAGTTAAGCCTCTGCCTTCGGCTCCGGTCATGATCCCAGGGTCCTGGGATCGAGCCCCACGGTGGGCTCCCTGCTCAGCGGGGAGCCTGCTTCTCCCTCTGCTGCTCCCCGTGTTTGTACTCTCAGTCTCGCGCTCTCTCTCTCTCTCTGTCTTGCTCTCAAATAAGTCAAATCTTTAAAAAACATAAAATATAATTGCTGGCTGCTGAGTGGAGACCGGCCGGAAGGGGGCCGCAGGGAGGTGACCGGTCAGGGTAGTGGGACGCAGGCGGTGGTGGAGACTGGCTGGATCCGGGGCAGGTGTGGTCAGCGTCTCTGGCCGAGGTGTGCAGCTACGTGGGAGGGGCTGGATTTCCCAAAAAGGTCGGGGGGCCTGAGGTGGTAGAGGGTAGGTAGGGTTCCTTGGAGGAAGATTTCTCAGGGAGCACTGTTTTTGAGTTGTAATCTTGTCCGTCTTTGTTTCAGAGGAAAATGCTACTGAAGAGTCACTATTCTAACCAAAACCAGTATAACTTTAAATCTCTGTGTCTCCTCTTCAGGTGATGATTGGAACTGCCCTTAGCACAAGCGAGATGAAGAAACTCATTACCCACATGGGCGAGATGGACCACCCCTGGAACTGTCCCCACGGAAGGCCAACCATGAGGCACATTGCCAACCTGGATGTCATTTCTCAAAGCTGACAATGCTTCCCATTTTACAGAACTATACATTTTATTGCAGATTTTTATGTTTCCAAATGCAGGGTTTTAACTAGCCATTTTTTGTTTGCAAACGAACCTACTCTTTAAAAAAAAAAAAAGACCAGATCCTTAGACGCGATCTCGAGACTCTTTTCGAACTACATGGAGCATTGCTTGCGACGTTTTTTTGTTTGCCGTATTTTTTGTTCTGCGCTTGAATGTGTGTGCGTGTACAAGCAAGGACATGTCACAGAAATAGGAAGAATGCCTCCCAAGTCACTCAGGCCTCTGCTGCTGTGGCCTGAGCTGTTGTAGTCTGCGGCGTTCAGCCCGTAATATGATTAACTTCATAATGGTCCTTTTGCATTAGTCGTTCTCAATCCTAACGCACATTAAATTTAAATTAGGAAGAAGGAATCAAAACAAAACACGAGGGGGAGTCCCTGCCCAGCTGAAAGAAGACGGCCCAGGTGGGGCCTGGGGTCACTAATTTTTAAATGTTCCCCATGCAGCCCCATTGACAAAGCCGTGTCTTAGGCAAGGGGGAATAAAAGATCGATTTTTCTGTAACCTTGCTGCCACGATTTCCTTTCCTTGTGGCGTGAATTGCCGGGTGTTCTCGTTTCTGGTCCTGTGTGGTACTGGAGAGAGCAGAAGCTCTGTTGTCAAATGGTTTTTCGTGGAATCTCGTCCGGTCTGAACCCAGCCAGAGACGGGGTCACAGTGCCCTCTGTGGACCCGGAGGGCTGTCCGCGTATGGTGACCAGTGTGGACTGGCTGCGCCGCCCCTCCCAGCTTCCATTTGCAAACTTAGAATTCAGATGTCATGAGACAATCAAGTAATCATTGTCGGTTGAACGCTGTGCAGCTGTGTGCCCTCCAGCAGCCTCTCGTTTTATAATGGCAGGAACTCTGTGAATTGGGGTCTGGTAGGCGCTACCCCATCCCTGCTGCCAGGACTGCTGTGTCCTGATCCAACAACTCTAAAATATGGGACCTAAATGGCTAGACGGGGCTCTCAAGATGTGGTTGAGGGGAGGGGTCGTGAAATGAGGCAAGTATCCTGGATTGGCTGGGTCAGTTACCCTGCCCCTCTAGCCCCTGGACTTAAAAGTTGGAGAACCTCTCTCAGCTGGTACCCAAGATGGAGGAAGACCACCTGTAGCAGCCAGAAAAGGCAAGGAAATAGGATTCTTCTCTGGAGCTGCCAGAAGGAACCAGCCCTGTTGGGCTCCTAACTTAGAATCCTAAGATGATAAATTTGCGTTGCTTTAAGCAATTGGGGTAATTTGTTTAGGTCACTAGAAAGCCGCCTGAATCCTTGTGATATGGTGAAGGTAAAGGCTGCGAGGCCACGCGGCAGTCAGCAGAGCCGGGAGAACCCGGGTCCAGGTGCGTCCAGCTCCAGATTGCCACCTGGCCTTGGGGACCAGAAGCGCTGAGCTCTGATGCTCAGCGGCTGCGCAGCCGGCGGTCCCTTTAAGGGCGGGGCGGGCGGGGCAGGGCCCGCGGTTGCCGGGAGAACCGCCCGAGTCGGGACGCTCGGCGACCCGCGCCGCACCTCGGCGGAGGCCTGGCTGAGCCCCAGGTAGTCCCGAGCCCGGCGAGCGCCCAGCCGGCGGTCCTGCGTGCGCCACCGCAGACGTGAAGGCCAGGTCTGGCTCTTCCTTGGCCAGGCGGTCGCGACCCCCCAGGACCTGAGCAGGTGTGGTGGGCAGCAGGTAAGGGGAAACCCCCGGCTCAGGGCGCGCTCCTTTTGTGTTGCCTAATGAGTAAATCACGGTCATAAGACCTCACGCCCGGGGAGAACACCCTGAGAAAGGAGATTTGCCTTATTTGTAGGTCAGAATTTTTACTGAAGGGACCAGAAGACGCCTATATATATATAGCAAAGACTCAGCCGGGTTCACGGGAGAGACAGTGATGGGGCGGGGGCTGGAAAGAGTAGTGGGGCTTTGAAGAAAGAAAAGCAGGGTCCTGTTGGTGAGGGCAAAGCTTAGGGGTGGGTTGAGCTGGCAGGTGGGGTGTCCAAAGGATGCTACCCAAGCTGTGGGGTGTGAGGAGGGACTAGAGTTTGCTCTGCACCCCAGGACTCATCTCTGTGTCCTGCTTGTTGGACTGAGATGCTTTCGGTGGGGCCAGTTTAGAAGGCTATGAAAACTGTGGTTTTGGGGACCCACCCCTCAGCTCTGTGACCTTGGGCACACATCACACCATTCCTTTTCTGGTATGGGAGACACTCCGTCTGGCATAGGGAATAGGCAGCCAATGATTTCAAGTTCAAAAACAGGAAAAGTGACATGGTAATCACCCCATCCTGGGTAGTGTGCTGTATCCCATACTGTAGGGGGTTCTGTGGATCGTTTCGTGTAATTCTTAAAGTGAGACGAGGCACTGTTACTTCTGTTTGATATCTGAAGCAGAAGGAGATTCGCCTGCTCAAGAACACGCAGCTGTAAGGTATCCTCAGGGGCCCGAATCCAGCTCTTGAGAACTCTGCCCTGCCAATGTACTGAGAGATGGGATTTTATTTTAAGATTTTATTTATTTACTTGACAGAGCAGGAGCACATAAGCAGGGGGAGCAGCAGAAGGAGAGGAAGAAGCAGGCTCCTGGCTGAACAGGAAGCCTGACACCGGGCTCAATCCCAGGACCCTGGGATCATGACCTGAGCTGAAGGCAGACCTGAGCCACCAGGTGCCCTGAGAGATGGGCTTTTAAAGTATTGATTGGGGCTCCTGGGTGGCTCAGGTCATGATCTCAGAGTGCTGGGATTGAGCCCCACATCGGGCTCTCTGCTCATCGGGGAGCCTGCTTCCCTCTCCCTCTCTCCCTGCCTCTCTGCCTATTTGTGATCTCTCTCTCTGTCAAATAAATAAATAAAACCTGAAAAATAAAGAAATAAAAGGTTTAATGATTAAAAAATATATATTGATTGACAGCATGGAGAACCTTAGGGACTAAGCGGCCATTTCTCATGTATCAGATTACCTTCTTGCCGGGACGGTATTTGAAAAGAAATGCTACTTGGTGGGTTCCAGTTTTTTTTTTTTTTAAATCTTATTTATTTGACAGAGATCAGAAGTAGGCAGAGCAGCAGGCAGAGAGAGAGGGGGAAGCAGGCTCCCCGCTGAGCAGAGAGCCAGATGCGGGGCTCAATCCCAGGACCCTAAGATCATGACCTGAGCCAAAGGCAGAGGCTCAACCCACCGAGCCACCCAGGTGCCCTGGTGGTTCCAGTTTAAAAAAAAAAATTTAGGGACAACTGAGGAGATCTTTCTAGAAATGGGTGATACTTGACAGTTGTAATTTTTCAAGCTTTAGGAGGAAAACAACCATGACATCGGGTTGCAAAGCTAAAATTTTAACTACAAGGGAAACCTGCAAGTGTTTAGAGAGAGAATTTTTATTTTTTCAGGTGAAACTGATCAGCACTTTGAAACAAATTGTAAAGTGAACTTGAGGACTTCTAAAGACAATGGTGAAGGAAAAGAAAAGAGCAGACAAAAAGGGGGATAAGTCTGCCCGCTCCCTCTCCTCTCTCTCTGATTATCCAGAGTTAGCCAAACAAGATGGCAGTGCGGCAAGGCAAGAGATGTCCCACGGTGCTGTCCCAGCAATGGAAAAGCAGCCCATCGAATTGGGGCCCCGAAGAGAGTCCAAACAGAACCAGCAGAATGAAGACGCCACTCACTATGAAGAACCCATTCTCACCAAAATCATAGTTGAAAGGTGATTTTTTTAAAAGATTTTATTTACTTAACAGAGATCACAAGTAGGCAGAGAGGCAGGCAGAGAGAGAGGAGGAAGCAGGCTCCCCGCTGGGCAGAGAGCCCGACGTGGGGCTCAATCCCAGGATCCTGGGATCATGACCTGAGCCGAAGGCAGAGGCTTTAACCGACTGAGCCACCCAGGCACCCCTTGGAAGGTGATTTTAATGGGCTACGTCTTCCACATTCCCCTTTCTCTGCTCTCTGTTCTCTTTCTCCATGGTTTCTTATTGTGGCTTTCCCTGTCTCCCCCCCCCCCCAACCCCTGCCATGACTATAAAAATCTAGGTCCCTCTCCTGAGTTTGATGTTCAAATTTTTAACTCCCTGCTAGACATCATCCACTGGACTTCAAGTCCCCCGGTGTCCCAAACCAAAGACTGCAGGACTTGAAATGAGATTGGGATTGGAATCTTAGTGCTGTGACAGCAGCTCCATCATTGAACTTTTCTGAGCCTCAGCTGCTGCTGCTGCCTTTTTTTTTTTTTTTAAAGATTTTATTTATTTGAGAGAGGAAGAGACTGCAAGAGAGCACAAGCAGGGAGAGGGGCAAAAAGAGAGGGAGAAGGAGACTCCCCCCGCCCCCCACTGAGTCAGGAACCCAATGCAGGGCTCAATCCCAGGACCCTGAGATCCTGAGCTGAAGGCAGACGCTTACTCTGACTGAGCCACCCAGGTGCCCTGAGCCTCTGGTTCTTAACTTGGGAAATCACACCCCATAGAAGCTTCCATCTCGCTACTTGTCAAGCCATTGGCTTCTCCATTGATCTCTTGATTTCTGGATGGGTGCTACCATTTCCCTACCTCTCCAGGCCATTCTCCCCCTTCCCTGTGATGTTGTATTTCTTTTTTCTCTATGCTTCTCTCATTAGTCCTTTTCTCTAATGCTTGCTTTGCCTCTTCATTATCTCTTCACTGAACTGTTGGCCTCATTTCCTAAAAAAGATTTGAGATCTGCCTTCCTAATTGTTTCCATCACACCCTGGATTGGTAATCTGTCCTTGTAACAGGTCACCCCAGAATGTGATTGTTAAGACAAATGTTACTGGACACAGTTTATGGGGATCAAGAATCGGGGAGCAGCTTAGCTGGATGGCATTGGGTTAGGATGTCTGGAGGTCCAGCCGAGATGGGAATCTAGACTGCCATCATCTGAAGCCTGCTTGGTCCGCTTTCAGAGTGGCTCCCTGGGCAGCTGGCTTCCCCAGAGAGTAATCCAAGAGAGAGCAAGGGCAGAAGCCACGTGTCTTTTATGGCCGGCCTCAGATGTCACTCTCTGTCATATCTGTAACATCCTGGTGGCCCCATGGGTCAGCCCTTTTCAGTGTGTGCGAGGCTTCCACAAGCGCGCGAGTGCTCAGAGGGGAGACTCTCTGGGAGCCATTTGGAGGCTGGATCCCACACTCCTAGAAACTTTTGATTTCTTTCATTGTCTATAGCACAACACTCCTTAGCCTGATGCTCTGACCTGACCCCAGCCTGCCTCTCTCCTCTCAAACTCAAGACCCCAGTGAGGCTTCTCACCACCATCCCATCAGTTTTACCTTTGCTTGCAAAGATAGCTTTGCTGGAGTGTTGGTCCTTTGTTTCTAAATGACCAAATCCCACCTGCTCTTCTGATCCAAACTTCTCCACTGCTGCTTCCCAGTGGGAAGTAATTTTGCTCAAAATATCTTTTATCATACTTCCCACTTTCTATTATGTGTCACTGTATATACATCAGACATAGCATCTTTTCCTTCCTGTTACGTACATATCTAGCGTGTATGATCACTGTAATTTGTCTCCAGGTCTTACCCGCTCTGTCAGGTGGAATATTCTGTCCCAGCAGAAACACACCCAAGAATATCAAACACCAGACCTTACGCTTCATGGGTGCTCAGTCAAGATTTATCATTTGAATGATGTCAATGGCCACTTCTATTTTTATTTATTTTTTTTTAAGATTTATTTATTTATTTATTTGACAGAGATTACAAGTAGGCAAGAGAGGCAGGCAGGGAGAGAGAGGAGGAAGCAGGCTCTCCGTGGAGCAGAGAGCCCAATGCGGGGCTCAATCCCAGGACCCTGGGATCATGACCTGAGCCGAAAGCAGAGGCTTTAACCCACTGAGCCACCCAGGCGCCCCTATTTTTATTTCTTAATTGACACATTGTTACACAATGTTAGATTGGTCTCAAGTGTACGACATCGACATCGTGAATCAGCCTCCGCAGACACTATGCTGTGCTCCCCACAAGTGTAGCTATGATCTGGCACCATACAGCATTATTGCAACACTGTTGAGTCTATCCCCATGCTGAGGGTTTTATCCCCACGCCTTACTCACGCCATAACTGGAAGCCTGTATCTCCCTCTCCCCTTCACCCCCCTTCTGCTCTGACAACCATCAGTTTTCTGCATCCATGGGTCTGTTTTTGCTTTTTGTTTGTTTTTTAGATTCCTCCTAGAAGTGAAATCAGGTTTGTCTTTCTCTGACTTATCTCACTTATATGCTCTAGGTCCATCCATATGGTTGCAAAAGGCGAGATCCCATTCCCTTTTACGGTTGAGTATATGTCATTGTATGTGTGTACTCCCATCTTTTTCTGTTCATCTATGGATGGATGCCTGGGTTGCTTCCAAATCTTGGCTCTTGTAAATAATGCTGCAATCAACCTGGGGTGCATTTATCTTTTTGAATTTGTGTTTTCATTTTCCTTGGGCAAATATCCAGTGGTAGAATGACTGGATCATATGGTTTTTTATTTTTAATTTTTTGAGGAACCTCTGTGCTGTTTTCCACGGTGTGTACCAATTTACATTCCCACCAACAGTGCGTGAGGGTTCCCTTTTCTCCACATCCTCATGGACCCTTTTTTCTTTGAGTCCAAGCATTCTGACAGGTGTAAGGTGACATCTCATTGTGGTTTTTATTTGCATTTTCCTGGTGGTGAGTGATTTTTGAGCATCTTTTCATGTGTCTGTTGGCCATCTGTACATCTTCTTTGGAAAAATGTGTATACAGGTCCTTTGCCTGTTTTTTAATGGGATCGCTTTTTTCTGTAAAGATTTTATTTACTCATTTGTCAGGCAGAGATCACAAGTAGGCAGAGAGGTAGACAGAGAGAGAGGGGAAGCAGGCTCCCTACTGAGCAGAGAGCCCGATGTGGGACTTGATCCTAGGACTCTGGGATCATGACCTGAGCCGAAGGCAGAGGCTTTAACCCACTGAGCCACCCAGGCGCCCTTAATGGGATCATTTGTATCTTTGGTGTTGAGTTGTATGAGTTCTTTATGCATCTTACATATTAACCCCTTATTAGATGTATCATTTGCAAATATCTTCTCCTAGTCAATAGGTTGCCTTGTTTTGTTGATGGTTTCCTTTGCTATGCAAAAGCCTTTTTATTTTGATGTAATCCCTGTAACTTATTTTTGTCTTTGCTTCCCTTGCCTGAGGAATCATATCTAGAAAAATGTTGCTGTGGCTGATGTCAGAGAAATTTACTGCCTGTGCTCTCTTCTAGGAGGTTGATGGGTTCAGGTCTCATACTTTGATCTTTAATCCATTTTCAGTCTATTTTTATGTACGGTGTAAGAAAGTGGTCCAATTCATTCTTTTGCAAATTGCCATCCAGTTTTCCCAGCACCATTTGTCGAGAGATTGTCTTATCCCTATTGTATATTCTTGCCTCCTTCGTTGTAGATTAATGGACCATATAAGTGTGGGTTTACTGGGCTCTCCATTTTATTTCACTGATCTGTGTGTCTACTTTTGTCCCTCTACCATACTGTTTTGATTACTACAGCTTTGTAGTATATCTTGAAATCTGGGATTGTGATACCTCCAGCTCTATTCATCTTTCTCAAGATTGCTTGGGCTATCCAGGGTCTTTTGTGGTTCCATACAAATCTCAGTATTATTCATTCTAGTTCTGTGAAAAACGACTGTTGGCATTTTGATAGGCATTGCATTGAATCCGCAGATTGCTCTGGGTAGTATGGACATTTTAACAGTGTTCTTCTAATCCATGAGCATGGAATGTTTTCCCATTTGTTTGTATCACCTCCAATTTCTTTCACCTGTGTTCTGTAGTTTTCAGAGAACAGATCTTTCACCACTTCAGCTGAGTTCATTTCTACATATTGTCTTTGGTGCAATTATAAATGGAATTGTTTTCTTTCTTTCTTTTTTTAAATTTATTTGACAGAGAGAGAGAGAGAGAGGTCACAAGCAGGCAGGGGTTGGAGGGGGGAAGCAGGCTGCCCACCAAGCAGAGAGCCGATGAGGGCTTGACCCCAGGACCCTGAGATCATGACCTGAGATGAAGGCAGAGGCTTAACCCACTGAGCCACCCAGGCACCCCGTAAATTGAATTGTTTTCTTAATTGTTCTTTCTGCTATTACTGGTGTATGGAAGTGCCACTAATTTCTGTCAGCAGCCATTTATTAATGAATTATCCATGCCAGCTCTGGGTGAGCACTGCAGAAGGATATTAAGAAGCAGGAAATGCAGTCTGTGTAGTCAGTGCTTAATTATGTCCTACGTTGGGCTCTTCCTAGAGCAACTCAGCAGAGTTTCTCAGCAGTGGCCACTGACTTAGTTCAGGGAAGGTGAACCTGGGGTTGCCCTGATGTGGGAATCAGAGGAGTTGAATATCCTGACATAGAGCGGGTCCGGATCGAGGCCAAGAGCACCGTGAAACACGTGTGTGTCTTGGGAGCGAGGGGAGGTGTCGATACCACTGAATGGAGCTACTGTGACTTTAAAAAAACTCTTTGACATTTTCTTTTTTTTCGTTTTCATTACTGAAGGGCTATATACTCAGGACAAATGAAGTGATGAGTAATTGGTGGGAAGAGTAGGCATCCTGTTCATGTTCCTGATGTTAAGGGAGTCGATTTTGGTATTTCACTCGTGAAAATCATAGATGCTAGCTAGCCCTTTTGCATAAACCGTCTCTTATGTTTAGGTAGTTTCCTTGCATCGTTATAGAAATGATTACTGAATCTTATCAAATGCCTTTCTGGCATCTTGATAGAAACCTATGGTCTTTCTCCTTTGATTTGTTGATGTCATGAGTTGTGTTTATAGACTTTCTACCGTCGAATCTTCCTTGGCTTCTTGGATGAAGCCCAGTTTGGTCACGGCTGTCACCGGTCCTTTTGGTTTTCACCTCACTTACCCCAGCGCGTAGAGCGGAGTGTGGTCCCAAATCACACATTATCCACCCGGTTCTGAACTCAAAATCTGCGTGCTGTCCTCGATCCCCTCTTCCCCCAAACCAGCACATCAGCGAGGCTTTTTGGTCCCATGTCTAGAATAGACCTTTAAAAGAAAAACTGTAAAGTTGTCATAGTAAAATACACATAAACTAGGGAGCGCCTGGGTGGCTCAGTGGTGAAGTGTCCAACTCGTGATCTCAGCTCATATCTTGATCTCAGGGGCGTGAGTTCAAGCCCCACACAGGTCTCCGTCCTGGGCGTAGAAACTGCTTTAAAAAATACACATAAAATTTCCTCTCTTAACCATTTTAAGTCTGCAATTCAGTGGCATTAAGTACACTCACCCTGTTGTGCAACCATCCCCACTGTCAATTTCCAGAACTTTTTCATCACCCCAGACAGACACTGTCAAGAATAAACCATCACCTTCCATCTCTACCCTCTTTCCTCCTCGTTGTTAGCTCTCTGCACAATCTCTTCACACAGGAGCCAGCCAGCGTGCTCTTTTTACGACCTAACTCTGACCTTGGCCAATGCCCCTCTTACAGCCTTCTCCAGGTTCTTCCTAGAGCTCTGGATTTTCCTGCAGCCCCCGAGCCTCTGTCTCCTCTCCTCTCCTCCCTCTGTCCTGTGCCCCAGCTGGGCCTCCTTCCCCTCTGTTGGCTGAACTTGAGCTGTCAGGCTCTTTCCTGCCCCAGGGCCTTTGTACTTGCTGTTCCCTCTTCCCAGGATTCTTCATAAGGCTGTTTGTTTCATGACCTGTGGGTCTCAGTACAGCTCCCCAGTCCTCTGAGAGGCCTCTGCCCTGACCGCCTGTACACAGCAGCGTCCTCCTCATTCTCAGCCACTTTCCCCAATCATGTCTTTCCCCGAAATTGAATATGATCTGGAATTACCTTGTTTGTGTGTTTCCTGTGTGTTGCCTGAGTCTCCTCAGTGACCCACAAGCTTCCAAGGGGAGGAACTTTCCTGTCTTGTTCATGGCCCCGGCCCAGTGCTCAGAAAGGGGTATAGTGGCACCTCAGGGAACGTTTGTTAAGTGAATGACCGCGAGAGATCCTACTTGTACTTCTTCACTGATGTTAATTAGGACTTTAACCCGCTGTCACTTAGGTTTGCTCATGTCACTCATTGCTGTATTTCTTTGTAGCTACGAAGGGGAAAAAGTCCGTGGACTATATGAGGGAGAAGGCTTTGCGGTCTTTGAAGGAGGTTGCACCTACCACGTGAGTGACACATTTCGGGAGCGGGCAGGGAGGAAGGTTAGAATGTTCGGTGAGAGTTTTAGATTTATATCTTCAGGAAAGTCCGCTGATTCTTCAGAAGAAATTGGAAGTATTTAATGCTGATTTTACTTCGATTACCTATTCTAAAACATGGCTCCATACAACTGAAGTCATCATTTTTTAAAAGATTGTATTTATTTATTTTTAAAGATTTCATTTATTTGTCAGAGAAAGAGAGAGAGAGACCCAGGACCCCAGGATCATGACCTGAGCTGAAGGCAGATGCTTAAACAACTGAGCCATCCAGCCATCCCAAGATTTTATTTATTTATTTGAAAGAGAGAAAGTACAAAGCAGGGGGAGTGGCAGGCCAAGGGTGAGGGAAAAGCAGGCTTCCCGCTGAGCAAGGAGCCTGAGGCAGGACTGCATCCCAGGACCCCGGGATCATGACCTGAGCTGAAGGCAGATGCTTAATGACTGAGCCACCCTGGTGCCCCTGAAGTTGTCATTTTAGGTTGTTTTCTATTCCTGATATTTATTTATTGAATAAACAACATTAAGGTGACTAAAGCAAATACGGAAGAGGAAAATCCCAGGTTCGTCCTCCTCTCCCAGTAAGTATTTTGAGTATGTCGTGTGTTCCTTTTATTCCTTGAATGGAAGTATCCGCATTCACGTGGGCCAGTAGCGTTTGCAGATCTTTTTTTTTTTTTTTTTTAAGATTTTATTTATTTATTTGACAGAGATCACAAGTAGGCAGAGAGGCAGGCAGAGAGAGAGAGGAAGGGAAGCAGGCTCCCCGCTAAGCAGAGAGCCCGATGCGGGGCTCGATTCCAGGACGCTGGGATCATGACCTGAGCCAAAGGCAGAGGCTTTAACCCACCGAGCCACCCGGGCGCCCCAAGATCTTGACTCTTTTTTCACTTATGAATACTTTGCCGTATTGCTGCATGGTTTTCATAACTTAAATATTTGGTGGTAAAACGTACCTAAAATTTACCATTGTAACCATTTTTAAATGTACAGTTGAGTAGCATTAATGGCATTCCCGTCATGGTAGAACCCTCCGCACCATCCACCTCTAGAACTTTTCATGTTCCCAAACTGAAACTCTGTCCCCATGTAAACACTAACTCCCATTTCCTCCTCTATAAATATAAAACACATTTTATTTATACTGTATTTATATTATATATTATCTAATTATTGAATATATAAATATATATTTAATTATATAACAAATATATATTTTATATATATTGCATGGTGTTCTGATTTACTGTTCAATACTGTACCATAATTAGATACTTTGAGGTGTTTTCATTTTTTTTTGCCATCACTCATAGTGATCATATTAATGATAATAATTAATAATAGTTATCTTTTGGATTATCAAAGAAACACGTGCTAAGAATAAGAACAGATTGTTGCGGTTGGGGTCCTAGAGCATGGATTTCTGTGCCCTGATTTTTTTTTTTCCCCCTGCACTGAACATATAACACGTCCCTCTTCCTGGGTCGTAAAAGCTCCTAAAAAGGCCATTATTATGGCTGATTGATACTCACCAAGACAACTGTCCCATCTGGCCTTCGCCAGCTTGGGAATAAGCAGCTGCGTCTGTCCTGATCAGAATCCTCTCTGAGCGCCATGGTGCCAAAGGCAGCCTTGCCGCCTTTCAACATGACCCCCAGGTCTAGATCACATGGCACCAACCCAGCCCAGGCCGCTGAGGACGCAGCATCAGCTCCCACTACCCCCAGAGGTGCTTGGCTTAGTCACCCGTAGCTCGGGCCTGGCCTTCTGGCCTCGCCCTTCCCGTTCATGTGGGGACAGACACCCTCCTTTTCTAGAGCATCTCCTTTAAACTGTGAGAGAGGCCGACCCAGCAGAATGACTCCGTAGCCCCAGGCCCCACGTCACGAGACCACGGGTTTGCCACGGATGTAGATCATAATCCCCTAAAGATAGACAATGAAACCAAACATTTTGTGAAACCTTTGCCCTTACCACATAGAGGCAGCGTGATCCTTTCTAGCCTAGTTTGTTAAAACGCTGGTTGTTGTGACTAATTGATTCCATAATCACAAACAAGCCAGCCAAGAGTTGGAAAACTACTGGCGGTCCCACGTTTTCCTCAGTCCCCGCCTGCCTGTCGTGAGCCCACGTGAACCAGGGGCTGATGATACGTGTCTTCTTGCTAGTGAGTTAGGGCCACAGTTCTCTGGAGAAGCGTGGTCCGGGGGACCAACAGCATTACCTGGGGATTTTTTTCAAAATGCAGGTTCTCGGGCCCCAGCCCAGACCTGCTGATGAATCAGAATTTCGGGGGTGGGCCCAGCAATCTGTGTGTTCACAATCCCCAGGTGACTCTGAAGCATGGTAGAGTCTGAGAACCACGGAGTTAGGGTGCTGGGTGCTGTTTACATAGGGTGCGTCCTCCCCTCCATGCAACCCCGCCTCTAACCAGGTGGTCCCAGGGGAGAACTGGACGTATTCTTATCCTCCTTTCCTGTGATAGCATTTAGACATCCAGGTGTGCTGAGTTGTTAATGACTAGTTCCTAATGTTAGCAGCAGTTAACTAAGTGTAATGGACAATATTGACAGCTGTAGATCATACACATCCATGAATAGTCCACATACACGGACACACCCACGCGGATAAATCCCAGTACGGGAAAATGGACAGGCATGAAATTTACAAATGGAGTAGCTGCTAATATCCGGATAATAGTTTTTACCAGGTCTATCTAGTTTCAATAATTAAAAAAAAAAATCCTTACGCTATGATGTGCACAACCCAAAGTGTATGAATTCTTTTGAACGCCAGCATTTTTCACCGCTTTAATTAGGAGAGGAACGTACAGTCTGAATTTACAGCTCACGTTTAACCATTGCATAGGACTGATGGGTGTACGTTTTGGGGCATTTGGACCAGCATTTCATGCAGATGAAAAGGGGGGATAAGCCTCCATCCTAAGAACTGAAGCCACAGTGGCAGGCATTATGTAGAATCGAAGGCCTGGTCCTAAGGCTTTGTTGTTCTCTTTTGAAGGGTATGTTTTCAGAAGGGCTCATGCACGGACAAGGGACTTACGTTTGGGCCGATGGACTAAAATATGAGGTAAAGCACATAATACGTTATGGTGTTAAACTGTAATTAATGAAACTTAATGAAGGGTCACCTTCCCACAACGAAACATGCTACTTTCATAAAAGTAACTCAGCATGTGGGTTTAAAAAAAAGTCCACAGACCCAGAGACTGTAGGTGAAAAGTGACTCATTCCCGCATGGGCGCCTGGTGATCACTACCCGTTTCATCTGTACGTTCTAGAAATCTCTGTGTATTCTCTGTGTGTACTTGTTTTTGGCCTCTCTCCCACTCTTTAGAAACACAAGTAGTCCATTACACATTCTCTTCTGTACCTTTATTTTGGTGGAGGTCGAGCCGTATCCAGCCAGCCAGCCCAAGCTGTTTTTACTGGCTACTTTTATTCCTCCGTTGTGGGTCTCCCTCAAGCCGTCTTGCTGGTTTAAAGGAACGTGTGTTTTTCAAAGGACGGCTAGAAGGCTCTTCTAGACATTGCGACTGCAGGGCTACTCATGATGGCGTTTGTAAGGGGTAAAATGAAAATATTTAAAGCACGTGCCCATGATGCACATAGTCAAGTAGCATCCAAGTGAGGGAAACCGAGGCAGGTTTGGGCCAGCTGGGCAGCTCACTGGGGCTGCATAGTGGGAGATGAGCCGCAGAGGCACAGGGGAACCCAAGGATATGGCCGTTTGGGGCTACCCTTCCCAGGGAACCTCTCCCCCTTCAACACCCTGCCTTCCGGCCTGTGCACTTTGGTTTATTTCTGGCAGCTCACAGGCAGGAATCCCTCCTGTAGCACAGACCCTTCCACGCCAGCCTAGACTGGAGGGTTTATGGGAAGGATTTGAGCTGTCACAGAAGTACCTTCAGGGAGGTCAGCTGGCCTCGTGCGACCCGGCCAGTATTCAGGCCAGGCCGTCCTGTCCCCTTCTCCCCGTGGGCTGCCTGCCTCCTCCCGCAAGTTCTTGTTCCAGTGGGAGAATCCGGTGGCTCAGGGCTGATGTCCTGGCCCCGGGCAGCACAGATTCCCCAGAAAGCTCCCACGGGGCAGGCGGTTGACTGATATGTCTGCAGAATATTTCGATGAACCAAAAGTGGGAAGAAGGGTTTCCATCGGTTGATCCCCAAGCTGGGCTTGACACCTGAGTCCCCTGGAGAGGCCACTGGAAGCCAGGGCAGTAAGCCTCCTTCGGGTTGTTGGGTGCCAAGACCCACACGTGCCCAAGGCCAGAATCCGAAACCAGCACCTTTCCTTGTCCCCTGTTTGCCTCTTGGAGCCTTGTCTACACACAGCTTCTGGCTGTTTTAATCTGCTGGGGCTTCCGCCCAGGGGAGGGGAGGTGAGAGAGGACAGGGTGTGCAGAGAAGGAAGGAGGTGGGTGGAAACTGGGGTGGGAGGAGATCCGCCACTCTTTCCACGGAGGAGAGACGGGAATAGCTCCCAGTCCTCAAGGAGGCATCTCAAACCGCCCGCAGGAGTAGGGGGTCTCTCCCTGCTTTCTGTCTCTCTCACTCTCTGGGCTGGTTTGCCCTAGGGGGAGTTTGTGAAGAACATCCCCATGAACCACGGCGTGTACACGTGGCCGGATGGCAGCACCTACGAAGGAGAAGTGATACACGGTGTGAGGCAAGGATTTGGTATGTTCAAATGCGGTACGCACCCCGTGTCCTACATCGGCCACTGGTGTCACGGCAAGAGACACGGGAAGGTGGGTGAGGCAGCCCCGTGACTCCCATCCACTGATAGGATGAACAAACACGGAAAGTGGGAGGTGGGGGGGCCGTTGTGAAAGTAGATTCACTTTCTGTTGATTGACAAGAAATTCACACCACATGAAACGGACCGTTTTAGCCTCCGCAGTTTGGTGGCACTTCGGGCACTCCCAGTGTTGGGCGACTTCCACCTCCGTCCTCGGCACTTCAAAATAAAACCCCGTGCCCGCTCAGCAGATACTCCCCACCCCGACCCCCCAGCGGCCCCCTATCTGTGTTCTGTCTCTATGGCTTTACTTATTCTGGATGTTTCTTCTGGATGTTTCCTAGGAATGGAGCCCTACAGTATGGGACCTTCTGTGTCTGGCTTCTTTCACTCACCCCATATTTCTGAGATTCATCCATGGTGTAGGTACTTAATTCCTTTCCATGGCTGAATAGTAGCCCAGTGAATGGATGGACCACATTTCGTGTATCCGCTCATCCACTGATGGTCACTTGGGCTCTCTCCGTTTTGGGGCTTCTGTGAATAGCGCTGCTACGAACATGCGTGGAAGGGTTTCTGTGAGTACTTGCTCTCCGTTCTCTGCCAAATGAACCTAGGAGTGGACTCTGGCAATCGGATGTTGAACATTCTGAGGAACCTCCAAACCGTTCCCCGCAGCGGCTGTTCCAACCAAGCCTCTTGCCAGCGACGCATGTTACAGTCACGTCTGAGCGAGGCTGCTGTTCCTGGTGGTGTTGTCTTGCTTTTGTGTGGGATGAAAAAGTCATGTTTTTGGAAAATGTTGTAAGAGAAGGAACGGTCTACCCTTACGATCATTGGTCTGCTCAGATCTAGACTGTTCTGTCTGTTGTGTTCTCCTTTTCCCTTCCCTTCCTTTCCCGTCTCTTTTCTTTTTTTTTTCTTTTCATGTTCTCTTTTCTTTTCTTCCCCTCCCCTCCAGGTTGTGGGATTGAGCCCAGCGTTGGGCTTCCGCTGGGTGTGGAACCTGCTTGGGCTTCTCTCCCTCTCCCTCCCTGCACTCCCCCCTGCTCAAGCAAGTGCTCTCTCCCTCTCTCTCCCTCTCAGAAAAAAAGAGGGGGATGAGGACAGACCTTCACTTGTATAGAAGGTGCCGCTACTCACTTTAGGTAACAGCAGAACAGGGTTGTTCAGAGACTTACTTGACTCAGAGTTACCGAATAAGACAGACTCAACATGATGCGATGTCGTCATTCCGTGCCTTAATGCGACGATTCGTTATTGGGGAGGAATTGATCTGTGACGTCTCATTCTCACATGGGGGCTGCCTGCCCATCTTCTTGATTCCAAGACAGAAACATACGACAGATTAGGTTTCTTGCCCCAAGGATGACATTGACTTCTCTGTGGTTAAAACTCCCAGAATTCATTTACCTTTAAATCTTTAATAAACATTTGTTTTATGAGGCTTGATTTTTTTAAAAAAGGATATTTATTTTAGGGCTCTATTTATTACAATCAAGAGGGTACCTCCTGGTACGAGGGGGACTGGGTATACAACATCAGAAACGGCTGGGGGATCAGATGGTAGGTATCGCCACAGCCACACGCGGGGTGTGGGTGGAAAGGGCATGTGTGGGCCCAAATAATTTTTTTTTTAGATTTTATTTATTTATTTGACAGAGAGAGAGATCACAAGTAGGCAGAGAGGCAGGCAGAGAGAGAGAGAGAGAGGAAGAAGCAGGCTCCCCGCCAAGCAAAGAGCCCGATGCGGGGTTCGATCCCAGGACCCTGAGATCATGACCTGAGCTGAAGGCAGAGGCTTTAACCCACTGAGCCACCCAGGTGTCCCCCAAATAATTTTCACTTTGGCAACTTAAAGATCAGGTGCAGGAGGTGCCTGGGTGGCATAGTCGGTTGAGTGTCCCACTCTCAATTTTGGCCTGAGTCATGGTCTTAGGGTCATGGGATCAGGCCCCATGTCAGGCTCCACGCTGGGCATGGGGCCTGCTTAAGATTCTCTCTCTCCCTCTCCCTCTGCATCTTCTCTCCCCCCACTCACACATGCTCTCTCCCTCTCTCTCAAAATCTTAAAAAAAGATAAGGTGTAGAAATTCCAGGGAACATATTTTCTATACAAGTAGGGTGGAATATTTAAACTCACCCCAATGTAATGTCCATAGTGATGAAAATATTCTATGGAAAATTTAGAGAAACATTATATTAAGTGAGGTTTAATAACAGTTTCACTTTATCACAGATAGAAACTGTCTTTGTTCTCTATTAATCATTGGTATCTAATACTGTATGCTTTTGGAAGACTTGACATATTTGCTTGACTGTATTTTTTTATTTTTTTAATAAAGATTTAAAAAAATATTTATTTATTTGACAGAGAGAGAGAGATCACAAGTAGACAGAGAGGCAGGCAGAGGCAGAGGGAGAAGCAGGCTTCCTGTCGAGTAAGGAGCCCGATGTGGGACTCGATCCCAGGACCCTGGGATCATGACCTGAGCCGAAGGCAGAGGCTTAACCCACTGAGCCACCCAGGTGCCCCTTTAATAGATATTTTATTTATTCATTTGGCACAGTGAGAGAGCACAAGCAGGGGGAGCAGTAGAGGGAGTGGGAGAAGCAGGCTCCTTGCTAAGCAAGGAGCCCATAGTGGGACTCGATCCCAGGACCCCGGGATCATGACCTGAGCTGAAGGCAGAGGCTTTAACCCACTGAGTCACCCAGGCACCCCAAAAGGATGTCTTAAAGAGAAGTATGATATTAAAAAATAACTGATTGTTTTCAATTTTTTTTTTTTGGTCCCAGTTACAAATCTGGAAACATATATGAAGGTCAGTGGGAAAACAACATGCGCCACGGGGAAGGCAGGATGAGGTGGCTGACGGCGAACGAGGAGTACACGGGTCAGTGGGAGAAGGGCATCCAGGTACGGCGCCCGCTCGTGTGACCCCAGCACGCTCATGAGGGGACCCTGCTGCTCCTTAGCACATGGGTCTCTCCGTATATCATCTGATAACCTAAGTCTAAGCTCTGTTAACTCTAGAACCCCAAAGTATGATTTACTGGTCCAAACCATCCTTTTTTAAGTGCACTGTGTCATCATATAGGTTTCTCTAAAGGTCTTACACGCAGGCGAGGTCCTGGCACGGACAAGTCTGTAATTCCCACTGCTGCTGTGCGGACCAAGAATGTTCTCTACGCCTTCGAAGATGTGTATTTCCTGCACAGAAAAAAAAGGCCTTATATGGTTAAGTGTATGTGGTTCACATAACTAGAATTTTCTTTTTTTTTTTTTTTAAGATTTTATTCATTTATTTGACAGAGATCACAAGTAGGCAGAGAGGCAGGCAGAGAGAGAGGGGGAAGCAGACTCCCTGCTGAGCAGAGAGCCCAACGCGGGGCTCGATCCCAGGACCCTGAGATCATGACCTGAGCCGAAGGCAGAGGCTTAACCCACTGAGCCACCCAGGCGCCCCTAACTAGGATTTTCTAATAATATCTAATAATATCTCCTTAACCCCTGTCACCTATACCCCCCTCCCTCCAACCACCTTCCCTCTGGTGACCCGCAGTTTTTTCTCTGTAGTTAAGAATCTATTTCTTGCTTTGAGACTCTCTCTCTCTCTCATTTTTTCCCCCTTTGCTTGTTTCTTCAGTTCCACATAGGAGTGAAATCATGGTATTTGTCATTGTCTATCTGACTTATTTCACTTAGCATTATGCTCTCTAGCTCCATCCATATCATTGCAAATGGCAAGATTTCATCCTTTTTTTTTTAAAGATTTTATTTATTTATTTGACAGACAGAGATCACAAGTAGGCAGAGAGGCAGGCAGAGAGAGAGGGGGAAGCAGGCTCCCCGCTGAGCAGAGAGTCTGATGCGGGGCTCGATCCCAGGACCCTGAGATCATGACCTGAGCCGAAGGCAGAGGCTTAACCCATTGAGTCACCCAGGTGCCCCTAGAAGCTTTTTATTTTGATGAAGTCTAATACTTTATTTTTGCTTTTGTTTACCTCCCTTCAGGAGACCTGTCTTCTAAGAAGTTATTATGGCTGATGTCAAGGAGGTTATTGCCTGTGTTCTCTTACAGGATTTTTATGGTTTCAGATCTCATACTTAGGTCTTAAATCCATTTTGAATTTATTTTTGTGTTTGTATAAGAAAGTGATCCAATTTCTTTCTTTTGCATGTTGCTGTCCCATTTTCCCAACACCATTTGTTGAAGAGACTTTCCGCATTGGATCTTATTTCCTGCTTTGTTGAAGATTAGTTGACTGTATTAATTGTGGGTTTGTATCTAGATTTTTTATTCTGTTCCACTCATCGTGTTTCTTTTTGTGTTGGTACCATACTGTTTTGATCACTACAGCTTTGTATTATAACTTCAAGTCCAGAATTGTGATGCCTCCAGCTTTGCTTTGCCTTTTCAAGATTGCTCTTTGGGGTCCTTTGCAGTTCCATACAAATTTTAGGATTGTTTGTTCTAGCTGTGTGAAAAATGCAGTTGGTATTTTGATAGGGGTTACGTTAAATGTGTAGACTGCTTTGGACAGTATAGACATTTTAACAATGTTCTTCCAATCCATGAGCATGGAATGTCTTTCCATTTGTGTCATCTTCAGTTTCTTTCATCCACATTCTACAGTTTTCTGAGCACAGGTCTTTCACCTCTTTGGTTGGGTTGATTCCGAGGGATCTTATTATTTTTGTTCCAGTTATAAATGGGTTTTCTGAATTTCTGCTGCTTCATTATTGGTGTGTAGAAATGCAGCATGTTCCTATAGATTGATTTTATGTCCTGCGGCTTTACTGGATTCATGTATCAGTCCTAGCAGTTTTTTGGTGGAGTCTTGGGTTTTCTATATACAGTAGCATGTCATCTGCAAATAGTGAATGTCTTACTTTTTCCTTACTGATTTGGATGCCTTTAATTTCTTTGTTTTTTGTCTGATCTGTTTGTTGTCTGATCGCTGTGGCTAGCACTTCTAGTACTGTGTTGAATGACAGTGTTGAGAGTGGACATCCCTGGCTTATTCCTGACTGTAGAGGAAAAACTCTATTTTTCCCCATTAAGGATGATATTAGCTGTGGGTTTTTCATATGTAGCTTTTATTATGTTGAGTTATGTTCCCTTTAAAGCTACCTTGTCAAAGTGCTTATCATGAATGGATGTTGTACTTTGTCAAATGCTTTTTCTGCCTCTACTGAAATGATCATGTGGTTCTCATCCTTTCTCCTATTGATGTGGTAGATCACACTGATTGATTTGCAAATATCGATCCACCCTTATAACCCAGAAATAAATCCCACTTGATTGTGGTGAATGAAGTTTTTCATGTTAGTTTGTTTTTGTGGTGTTGTTTCAGGAGAGAGGGCATGGTGTGTGAGTGGGGCACGGGGCGTTGGCAGAGGGAGAGAAAGAATCCTAATTAGGCTCCACACTCAGTGCAGAGCCCCACATGGGGCTTGATCTCATGACCCCAAGATCATGATCTGAGCCAAATCAGGAGTTGGACACTTAGCCAACTGAGCCACGCAGGCATCCCTATCTGTATGTTCTTGAATAAGTTTTGGAAGTTTGTATTATGGAAGAGACTTGTCCATTGCATAGAAATTTATTGGCACAAGGTTGTTCATAGTAGTCTCTCCTGGGGACACCTGGGTTGCTCGGTAAGTCATACATTTGTCTTCAGCTTGGGTCATGATCCCAGAGTCCTGTCTGGGATCCTGTCTTGATCCCATGATCAAGTCCTGTGTGGGGCTTCCTGCTCAGTGTGGAGCCTGCTTCTCCCTCTGCCTGCCACTCCCTCTGCTTGTGCTCTCTCTCTGACAAATAAATGAAATAAATAAATGAATAAAATATATTTTTAAAATTTTTAATTTTTTTATAAACATATAATGTATTTTTAGCCCCAGGGGTACAGGCTGTGAATCGCCAGGTTTACACACTTCACAGCACTCACCATAGCACATACCCTCCCCATTATCCATAACCCCACCACCCTCTCCCGACACGCCTCCCCCCAGCACCTCTCAGTTTGTTTTGTGAGATTAAGAGTCTCTTATGGTTTGTCTCCCTCCCGATCCCATCTTGTTTCATTTATTCTTTTCCTACCCCCCCAAACCCCCCACGTTGCATCTCCACTTCCTCATATCAGGGAGATCATGTGATAGTTGTCTTTCTCCAATTGACTTATTTCGCTAAGCATAATATCCTCTAGTTCCATCCATTTTGTGTGTGTGTGTATGTATGTGTATATATATATATGTGTGTGTGTGTGTGGGTGTGTGTGTATACACACACACCCACACACACACACACCACATCTTCTTTATCCATTCCTCTGTTGATGGACATCTAGGTTCTTTCCATAGTTTGGCTGTTGTGGACATTGTTGCTATAAACATTCCGTTGCGCGTGCCCCTTCGGATCACTACGTTTGTATCTTTAGGGTAAATACCCAGTAGTGCAATTGCTGGGCCATAGGGTAGCTCTATTTTCAACTTTTTGAGGAACCTCCACGCTGTTTTCCAGAGCGGTTGCACCAGCTTGCACTCCCACCAACAGTGTAGGAGGGTTCCCCTTTCTCTGCATCCTCGCCAGCATCTGTCATTTCCTGACTTGTTAATTTTAGCCATTCTGACTGGTGTGAGGTGATATCTCATTGTGGTTTTGAATTGTATTTCTCTGATGCCGAGTGATGTGGAGCATTTTTTCATGTGTCTGTCAGCCATCTGGATGTCTTCTTTGCAGAAATGTCTGTTCATGTCCTCTGCTCTAAATGAATAAAATCTTTAAAAAAAGAACTTCTTTTTTAAAAAAAAAAGTCTCTTGTGATTCTTTTAATATATATTAGGTGGGATCTATAGTGATGTTCCCTCTTTCTCCCAGTACCAGTGATTTGTGTTTTCTCTTTTGTCTTCAGTCTTGCTACAGGTGTATCCATGTCATGAAAATTCTTTAAGAGCCAGTCTTGGTGTTATTTATTTTCTCTTAATGTTTTTCAGTTTTTAATTTGATACCCACTCTTTGCTATTATCTTCTTTCTTCATGCTTTGGGTTTAAGATGCTCTTCTTTCCCTTGAGTTGTAGGATGGAAGCTTTATTGATTTGAGACATTTCTTCTTTTCTAATATAAGCATTTAATACTAAAATTTTTCCTCTTAACACTGCTTTCTCTGCATCCTTCTAATTCTGATATGTTTTAATTTTTGTTCAGTTCAAAATATTTTCTAATGTCCCTATGACTTCCTCTTTAACCTGTAAATTATTTTGACATATGTTGTTTAATTTCCAAATAGTTGGAGATTTTTCCAGCCATCTTTCTGTTGTTGGTTTTTTATTTAATTCCACTGTGGTTAGAGAACATACTTTGTATGACTACATTTCTTTTAAATATGCTGTGATTTATTTTGTGGCCCAGAATATGGTCCGTCTTGGTGAATGTTATGTTTTTTCTGCTTTTGTTGAATGGAATGTTCTGTGGATACCAATTAGATCAAGTCGGTTGATAGTGTTTCTCAGGTCTTCTATATCACATTCCTCATTTTCTGTTTATTTTTTCTACCTGTTTCTGAGATAAGAGTGGTGAAATGTCGAAGTGTAATTGTAGGTTCATCTATTTCTTTCAAATCTATCAATTTTTGCTTTATAGATTTTTAAGTTCTGTTAAGTGCGTACATGTTTAAGATTGTTACATCTTCTTGATGGGTTGACCCTTTATTTTTATTTTTTAAAAAAATTTAATTTATTTATTTGACAGAGGGAAACAGCAAGAGAAGGAACACCAGCAGGGGGAGTGGGAGAGGGAGAAGCAGGCTTCCCTTCAAGCAGGGAGCCTGATGCGGAGCTTGATCCCAGGACCCTGGGATCATGACCTGAGCTGAAGGCAAATGCTTAACCACCTGAGCCACTCACATGCCCCTAAATAAATAAATCTTAAAAAAAAGAGAGAATACAGTACAAGCCACATATATGATTTATATAATTTATCATTTTGTCTTGTCCCTCTTTAGCTCTGATAGATTCTGTTCCTCTTAAGTAATTTTCTGACATCAATATAACCATTCCATCTTTTTAAAAAAAATTTTAATTGTGATAAAATACAGATAACAAAATTTACCATCTTAATCACATGTAAGTGTCCAATTCAGGGGCATTAAGTACATTCACACTGTTGTGTGGCTGTCTCCACCATCTGTCTCCAGAACTCTTTCTTCTTTCCAAATGGAGACTCTGTCCCCATGAAACACTCACTCCCCATCCCCCTTTCCCCACCCCTAGCACCCACCATCTACTTTCTGTCCCTATGAATCTGACTCACCTTGGTATCTTGTATAAGTGGAATTATATCGTATCTGTCCTTTTGTAACCGGTTTATTTCACTTAGCATAATGTCTTCAAGGTCCACCCATCTTATAGTATGTAATTTCCTTCCTTCTTAAGGCGGAATAATATTCCATTGTATGTTTATATCATCCATTTGTTTATTCATTCATCCATCAATGGACACCTGGGTTGCTTCCACCTTCTGGTGGAATTTGTTTGCAATTTGTTATTGCACACAATGCTGCTATGAACATGAATGCCCAAATATTTGTTTGAGTCCCTGTTTTCAATTCTTTTCAGCATATACCCAGAAGTTCTAGGAAGATCTATACAAAGTCATCCCATTGTTGAAACAATTGTGTATTTATGTGTTATATGTACATATAATATGTTGATTTGGTACGTATAATTGAACATGCCTGGGGAAAATATGGATGAATTCCCAGACTCTTAAATTGTGGTTACCTCTGCAAAGTGGGATCAAAGAGGGCATTTGAAAAAAAATCAATTTGTATGTTAAAAATAAATAAAATTTAAGGTAATAGTTTATCAGTATCAAGCTAGGCACTTTTTATACACAATCTTAAATCTTTACATCCAAACTGCAGGATAGATGTTATTTTCATTTTGTAGATGAAACCCAGAGGGCTTTAAATAATTTACCTTGGATCAAAAGGTTGGTTAGTAAGTAGATGGCCCAGAGGCTGAACCTAAGTCTGTACGACTCTAAAATCCGTGCTCTTTGTCCTTTCCAATGTGTCATTGTATTTGATCTATTGACTGAGTTTTATTCTAATTTTAGAAGATTTTTATTTATTTATTTATTTATTTTTTAGAGAGAGAGAGAGGGAGGGAGAAAGCACAAGTGAGAGGAGGGAGAGGGACAAGCAGACTCTGCGGAATGCGGAGGCTGACACAGGGCTCTGTCTCAGCACCCCATGATCACGACCTGAGCCAAAATCAAGAGTCAGAGGCTTGACACACTGAGCCACCCAGGTGCCCCTACTGGCCAAATTTTAAATGGATTCAGGTAAAAAGAGGAAATATTTTGAGCATTTCTCATGGCAATTTGCTTTCTTTTCAGAATGGCTTTGGAACATACTCCTGGTTTCTGAAGAGAATCCCCAACTCCCAATACCCTTTGAGAAATGAATATGTAGGAGAGTTTGTAGATGGATATCGTCATGGGCGTGGAAAGTTTTACTATGCCAGTGGAGCTGTTTATGAGGGAGAATGGGTCTCCAACAAAAAACATGGCATGGTGAGTGCAGACATGTAAAGAACACATTTTATAGATTTTATAAAGCAACTGGAATACCGTTAAAAGGCATGTCATTCTCTGGTAAAGTGTGTAATCCATTTTTGCATGAGATAACTTACTGTTTTGTTAAGATGATTATGTGAATTTTAAAATAATTTCTGGGGCTCCTGGGTGGCTCAGTGGGTTAAAGCCTCTGCCTTCAGCTCAGGTCCTGATCCCAGGGTCCTGAGTTGGGCTTTCTGCTCAGCAGGGAGCCTGCTTCCTCCTCTCTCTGCCTGCTTCTCTGCCTACTTGTGATCTCTGTCTGTCAAATAAATAAATAAAGTCTTTAAAAAAATAAAATAATTTTCAACATATCATCTGTGTCCTGTATATTTAGACGTTATTTACTTACTTTATGTTATGTACGTACGTGTCTGTGTTAGGTGGTTTTGGTCACAAGGAATGGAAAAATCTAGCTTAATCAGACAAAACTGTTAAAGAATAAATGGGTTTGATTCAGCAACTCTGTGATGTCAGGAGTTTTCTTCCATCTACCCAGGATGTCTCCTACCATGATGTCAGCTTCACCCTTCTGCTGCTCCTCCCTCATGACCACAAAATGGATGCTGTGGTTCCAGGCTTCACATCCACATACCACACTAAGTAGGAGGAGAGAAGAAACTCTTTTCTGAGAAGATTCCACAAAAATCTTTAATTTGGCCGAGCTGACTTGGATCATCTCCTTACCTCTCCATCAGACTGACTCTTGGCTTGTGTTGGACATATTCCAAGAGAGCCCCTATTTGGTGATGGGCACTCTGCTGGTCACTTGTATAGTTTAACAAGGCACCTTCTGTTATCTGGAGGTAGCTGGGGAGAGGCTGTGGAGCAGATAGAGAGAGGAGGAGGAAGAAGAGAGAGGATTTACACAGTGGCTGGAGACTCTAGGAGCCTAAGTGCTAAGTGCATGCCTTAAAACAAACAAAAACCTCCAAACCCTCGAAAATGGTACAGATGTAGATTATCAGTGGATTTCCTGAACTGTGTGCATTTTTCTGTCTGCAGGGCCGATTAACTTTCAAGAATGGGCGTGTGTATAATGGCTTGTTTTCTGAGGACCACATAGTGGAGTTTCCAAATCTTGAAGTTGAGTTCTTAAGTCACCTGGACCTGTCTTCAGACCTGTCCTTCAAGAGCTGGCACCCTGTATCCTCCCTCAGTGCTGGTAAGGGGGCCTGGGCTCCTGGCAGGTGTATGCAAATTAACTTCTATTATCAGTGGAATCTACTCATCAAAATACAAAGACTACTTCAGGAAACAGAATTTTCCTGGGGTGGGGGGACTACTTTCTTAGGAGGTTTTTTGAATACTCTTATTTCCCACTTGGGTGGAAAATCATTTCTATATAACACTGAAAAAAATTTTTTTTAACCTTCCAAAAGCATTTTCTTTTCTTTTCTCCAGAGCACTTTAATTTACTAGTTGAAATGGTCACATTGATGACTTTTAACATTGCTTTTCACCACCATCCCCTCTATTTGCCTTTATTTGCTAGAGATTATCAGGAAGCTTGACGGCAGTGAAAGCAATTCTGTGTTAGGGTCGAGCATTGAGCTGAATCTCAGTTTGTTGCTGAGTATGTATCCTGAGAAAGATCAAGCAGAGGAAAAGAAGCAGGTAAAACTATTTCATATTGTTATATGTTTGTATCTTAGGCTTGAATGTTAACAGAGTCTCCCCAGGCTTGGGAAAATACAGCCGAGGGGGGCTGTCCTGTGTTGAATGTCTTTTACGTGCCCCATAGATGCTTTGTGTGCCATCTCATTTAATTTGCAAGGAAACACTAGGGAACATGCTTTGTGAGAAAAAAGAAGCCCAGATAGAGGGACTCGGTGAATTAATTACATGCAAGTTACCCTCACCCCCAGCTTGGTCTCAAAGCCAAGGCTGTGGTCACCCCAACCATAGGACCTTAATTCTGGTGTGCATTATTATGGGCTACTGGGATTCCAAAGAACTTCAAACTCCTAGAAATCAGTACAAGTCTAGAAAAGCTTAGAGAAATTATGTGTACCTGATTTCATTTGATTAACAAATGGAAAGTCACACCCACCAAATTACACGTTAGTATCGTGATCCCTGCTTTGACTGGGGCTTGGTAGGATTCTTCCATGAAAGCATTGTTGATGGCGTGGCTTGCAACAGGAGAGCCACTGGTACCTCGAAAGTGCAAGGCAGGTGCCCCTTTGCTCTTCCTCTATCCCATCTCCTCTGGCCCCAGTTCCTGTGGGTCTCAAAAGGGATGACTCTCCACCCCTCATTCTCCTCCTTTCTTCTTCTGGCCAACGATGTAATTCGGGCTCCTGGGGCGGCTCACTTGATCTGCTGCCAGATTCTTGTTAAAAAACAAAACAAAACAAAAACTATTATGACTTTCTCTGGTTAGGAGAATAATACATAATACTTGTAGGAAATTTTAAAAATGCACATAAGAAAAAGTAGAAGAGAATCTCCACCCAGACAAAATTTGGTGGCCATCTTTCCGGTTTTGTTTTGGGCAAATGTAATTAGAGTTGGAGCATTCTGCTCATATAATCTCTGTTTTTGTGTATTTAATCATAGCTCTTCAGTGCCATTAAGTATTTTCCTACAATATAATTTTTAGGTGAATAAATAAGCATGCATGGATTCACTTAAAAAGGAGGGATATTCTTACAGTTTTCTTCCTCCCTTCCTCCCTCCTTCCCTCCCTTCCTGTTTACCTGTGTATCATTCACTTTCCA
>PISX010007181.1:0-91097 GCA_004024625.1 Mellivora capensis
TCTCTCTCTCTCTCTCTGACAAATAAATAAATAAAATCTTTAAAAATATATATATATATCAGTAACCTAATAAAACACCCTTTATTTTTTTTTTAACTTATTTATTTATCAGAGAGAGAGGGAGAGAGAGAGAGCGAGCACAGGCAGAGTGGCAGGCAGAGGCAGAGGGAGAAGCAGGCTCCCCGCCGAGCAAGGAGCCCGATGTGGGACTTGATCCCAGGACACTGGGATCATGACCTGAGCCAAAGGCAGCCGCTTAACCAACTGAGCCACCCAGGCGTCCCTAATAAAACACCCTTTAGAGAGTAAAGAGAGATAATAAAATGTTTGAGAATTAAAGTAAGCAGCGTGAGCCAAACGTTGATTACCCAAAGATGTCAAAGAAAGTGAAGACATAAAAAAAAAATTGTGTTCTTCCCACTCCACTAAGTAGAAAGATCACTTTTTTAGAGTAGAAGAAATAATTACTTAATCCTGGGAGGATTTGTCTCCTTGTTTGTTTGTTTGTTTGTTTTCAAGGATGAAAACACCTAGGATACCTCAGGGCTTCTTTACTGGGGGGGGCAATAAAATTCTTTCATCCTGTACTAGCAACACTGTGTCTTCAGGCTTTAGCAGACCGTTCTAACAACAATCATATTTTGGTTTTTAAATTTGAATGCTCGAGGTAGTGGGAATATATTGACACTTGCCATCATTTCTAACGCAGATTTTCTTGAAGTATTCTTATGATAACACAGGTGGCTTCAAATGTTTGCTTGTCATGCTGAATTCACTTAGCAAGCCAACACGGACGTTTAGGGGAAAAGAGTATCGTTACCTAACTTTGAATCTGCAGCATTTTGTATTGCCTTATTAATAGGAACTGACTCTTTGACAAACCCTGCAAATAGCTTACAGAAGAGAGGAATGCTCTGAAATTCAAGGCAAATTTCTTTCAGTAGTTAAGCACTGATCAAAATTCTGAATTTTCTCTGGCTGTCAGCCAGCAAGAAACATGCAGGGTCTGCTTATTGTTTAAGATTTTGGTAGAAAGCCACTCAGGGAAAAAAAATAATCTGTAACTATACAGCTGTCAGACTTTGTTGTATCCACTCCAACCAAATATTCTCTTCTAATTTTTTTTAAAGGTCACAAAAGAGCTATAATATAGTTTTTAACATTTTAATTTTCCCTCTTCTTCCCCTGTTGTTTTTTTCCCCTGCTGGGACAGCTCCACTCATGAAGGTCAGGGGAATGATAATGCTGAGGTAGCTCTGTCTTTTTATTCATAGACCAGGTAGAGAGTGCATATAGCCATAAACGTGTAGCTCCATCACAAGGCATTGCTATTGACCTTGCCCCGAGCTGAAGATTGTACCTTCTCAGGGTATAACAAATGATTCACTTTGCAGGTAGGCAGAGGCCTGGAGCTCATTTAGCCAGACACTGCCAATTTTCCTGAATGATCTCTTGTGATTGGTTTTTTCATATAAATAGACTATTTGTGAGTACATCACTGAACTCTGTTTATTTAGGAATATGTCTTTGACAAGAACAGCTGTCCTAGAGTTGAGATGATTAGTACTTTATCTGCTAATGCAAGTTCCCATTCAGCTGTTGTCTAAAAACACATTTTTATCCTGGGAAAACATTGCTGTCACTTTTGGCACCAAAACAAATTTTTGATGTTTGATCAAGTTGAGCCATTAAAAAAAAATAATCCTTATTTAAGGTCACTGTGGCTTGGCCTCTAACTGCCAACTAAGGTTTCCAGTTCTGTAAGGTGACCTAGAAAAATGAGCCAGTTTTATACACATAAATAGTAGCCACGTTTCCTCTTTCTTATCCATTCTCAATTGGCTGCGTGGTTAAAAGAAAGATAGAAGTGAGCACAAAGAGAGACAACAGCCTGATTCTCTGACTTTGACTTGGGGAGAAAGGTCTTTAACAGGTCCATGCTGCGTGAGGGTAGTAGACGGAGCCTGAGGCCCACGGCTGGAGAATTATTTAACCTGGAGCTAACATTTTTTAAAAAGATTTTATTTATATATTTATTTGAGAGAGAGACAGAGGGAGAGCAAAAGCAGGGGGAGTGGCAGGCAGAGTGAGAGGGAGAAGTAGTCTTCCCCACTGAGCAAGGAGCTGGATGTGGGGCTAGATCCCAGGACTCTGGGATCATGACCTGAGCCAACTAACTAACTGAGCCACCCTAACCTGGAGCTAACATTTTTAAAAACTTACTTAGGAAGTATGATGTTATCTTCAAATGCATTGATACAAATATACAATCTGTTATGTAAAATATTAAAAGGCAAACACTACTTGAAAAATTACTATTTCTTATTTTTTGAATTTTAGAATACTTGAGTGCCTTAAAAAATATTGAACCTCAAATCTCAGAATGAGCCCATCTCTCTGTTACTCAGTGCACGCCATCTCCATTCTCTCTCAAAGGAGGTCCACATCTTCAGAGGAGCTTTTTAATTCTCCGCTCAGAATTCTCCATCTCAGTCCCCATTCAGTATGTTTTTGCTTTTTCCTTCTCTTAGTATCTAATGTCAGCAGTCTTTTAAATTTTTAAATTAAAAATGTATTGATTCTGCCTGAATTTAGCCCCTTTATTTCCATTTCTGCTATGGTGTCCAAACCCCCATATATCATACCTGACCCATCATTAGCTAAACTCATTTTTCTTGGGAGTATCCAGGCCAATCCTTTATACACCTTTGTTTTGGTTTCCTAAGGCTGCAGTAACAAATGTGACACATTATTACAACTGGATTGGTTAAAATGGCAGAAGTGTGTGCTCTCACAGTTCTGGAGCCTTGAGGTTTGAAATCAGCATCAACAGGGCCATATTCCCTCTGAGGGCTCTGGGAAACAGTTCTTCCTTGCCTTTTTGTTTCTTTTGGTGCCTCCCAGCATTCCTTGGCATTCCTTGGTTTGTGGATTCATCACTCCATTTTCTGCTTACATCTTCACATCTTTGTGTCTCTGCCTCTGCTGTGTCTCTGTGTCTTGTGTGTCTTCTTAGACATTAGTCGTTGCATTCAGGCTCTACCTTACTCCATTATGACCTCATCTTAACTAATAACATTTGCAAAGATCTTACTGTCCCATCAGGTCACGTTCTGAGGTTTTGCATGGACTTGAATTCTGGGAGAGCACTCCAACCCACTGTACCATGCCAGTGTTTCTTTCTTCAGATGACCTACTGGGATCACTAGCATCCAGGAGAACAATAGGAGCTGTGGCCTACCTTTTTCTGTTAAAGGCATCTGATGAACTGACATTTGTAGAGACCACAGCAAAGGCATTAGAATAAAGAATGTGAAAGTAAGACTGAGAGACATAGAGATAAAGTGGTCTCTTCCTGTCTCCTTTGTAGAGGCTGCATATTTCCTAAACAAAAGGCTTGAGTGCGCTTCACACTTGAACCCAACATAGAAATTGGCCGATTGTGAACCAGGGCATAAGAAAATGTTCCCAGTAGGGACTGGAAGCCACTGTAAAAACATGACTTATCTTGTAGCATCAGTGGTTATTGAAAATAATATTTTAGGTTAAAATAATCATGACTTCTTCTTAAACACTTAATTTTAATTTTTAATTATTAGAGCTTCAAAATTTTTAATTACTCAGAATGTTCACTCACTGTCTTCTGACATGAGGATGATTTTATTGGAGAAGTCTCTATCCATTTTGTATAACCACAATCAAATTAATCTCAACATGCTTGCCATGTAGTAAAACTTCAATAAAGATTTGTTAGATTAATAAACCACTCTAAGAAATTGCTCTGATTCTGCCAGTCCTATACCAAGAAACTATTCCAGAGCTTTTCATTTTTTATAGAGGCCCAAGTCCCTTTTCTGACATCCAAATCGCTTTGCAAACTTGTCTCCTATCATTTCCCCTGAGTTCTTTAACCATTATTTCACTCCTCAAACCAAACAGGAATGAAATGCTTCTGCTTGTAAGAAATCCTTTTTACTCAGATTTTGAACACACTGCATCGTTGAATCTGATTATAGCAGTACCTTAGAGGACTACCTGGTAAGAATGATTTTATCATCTACTGTTTGGTCCAGAACCTAGTAATTCCCCCACGCAAACTCTGACTATAAACATTGTAGATTGTATACAGAGGTCTTCGAAATAATTCTTTACCACCACCACCTTCTCCTCCTCCTGTTCATCTTCCTTCTCTTTTCTCCTTCTTCACTTTCTCCTGTTCTGTATTCTCCATCTTGACATTTCTTCTTCCAAGGTAGAGGTCCATAGGTCCTCTGACCAATTATTTGTCTTATTGAATAGCTCCTTAGGTCATAAGGTTTCTATCTCACTTAGCTTGAGTCATCCTAACTCCTGACATGCATTCACTCTACTAACTCCTTCTTTACTTATCTAAGTACAAACCAATGAACATTAGCTGTATGCCTCATCTCCTTGTCCCTTTATAAGTTATGGTATAACCTGAGTCAATATAAACCAAAAGAATGCAATGCAGGGCCTCTAACAATATGAAAGTTGCATTAACTCTGCTATAGCAATCTGGAGGTAGGTAGATAGTCCAGGAAGTTGGGATTCTATTAGGTCATTCATTAAGAATTACTCCTATTTGACTGTGACATCGTCTTCTAGAAGTGTTGTTTTTTTCTGTATTGTCAGAGGAGCTTATCAGCTTACTATGACCACATTCCAGCTTTTTGGATGGAGAAAGAGAGGAGGTAGAGGGCAAATATCGTCCTTCAAAAGCTTGATATGAAAGTTATACACATCTCAGTGACCAAAATATAGTCACATAACCTAACTTGCAGGGAAATACTGTCTCTAACTGGAGTTTTATTTTTTTTATTTTATTTTTTTAAAGATCTTATTTATCTATTTGACAGGGAGAGATCACAAGTAGGCAGAGAGGCAGGCAGAGAGAGAGAGAGGAGGAAGCAGGCTCCCTACCTCGCAGAGAGCCCGATGCGGGACTTGATCCCAGGATCCTGAGATCATGACCTGAGCCAAAGGCAGAGGCTTAACCCACTGAGCCACCCAGGCGCCCCTGGAGTATTATTTTTAATCAGAAGAGAGATTGGATCCAGGTTGCAGTTCGTAGTGCCTGTCCTATTCCCATCCATTTTGACAATCCCAGTCTGGTCTCAACTCCATCAAGGTTCCCTGTGATGATTTCAGTAATGGTTTATATCCTTCATTTGGCATTTACTGTACAATGTATTTAATTACCAATTAAAATATGTATCCTAATTCTTAACTCTAAATAAAGCCTTAAAAATATACTTCATAGTGATTAGCATACAGTAGGCACTCAGTAATACTTCCTGGTTCAAATTATGTGTCAGAATAAAGTTGAGGTTATTATGCAGCCTCAATTGCTTTTTATGATACTTAGGCTAATGTGTTTTAAACTTGAGCTTCTTCATTAATATTCAAGAGAGAGAACTATTATCTTAAAGCAAACTAAACTTTGCTGGCTTCAAAGAAGAGATAATAAACTATGGAACCCACTAAGGGCGAGTGTCTTTGAAGTGAGTGTATAGGAAAGGGGAATTAATCACCAGCATTAACTGTTTCTTGGAGGCTTAGAGAAAGCACTGTACTTGCAGAAAAGAATCATTCACTTAGGAGAATGAAAGAGAGATTGGTTATGAGAACCATAGAGGTCAATGACTTGTGCAGCCAGCTCTGGATACTGAGGTTTAAAAGGGTATAACCCAGAAGACCTAGAGGCTGGGAAGTTGAAGGACCACTGCACAGGAAATGAAGAATATGGATCGAGAGGTTATAAGCCTTCATCAGTGTAAATGATGAGAGTTGGGTCATGTGCTTTTTTTTCAGGCACAATTCATTTCTTTCTCCTACACAGAAGACTTTTCAGAGTCAGCTATATTCAGCTTTCTCTATAGTTGTGGTAACTGTACAGCACCCTGCATTCTACTTGTGATAATGGACAACAAATGTGAAGAACAAATACATCTGCTGACCTAAAAGATCAGGCTACCCTTTGTCTCTGATTAGGAGAAACTTCTGTGAGAGGAGAATAAATAAGAAAAGCAGTTTCTGTACACTTGAAATTATTTTAGGTTTGAGTTATTAACCAGTAAATGGAGATAATGTTCTAATAGTACTGTTAACTTCTATTACCTGGTATATGCAAAAACTTCTGCTGTGGTATGCTACTTTCTTTGGTTTGATGGGCTACTCCGTACAAAAGGGCATCCAGGGAGCAGAAGTGGCTCTCTCCTTTTCCACTAAGGGAGACAGTATAGCAAGAATGTGAGTTCTGGAGTCAGACCAGGCTGTGATCTTAGCCCCCAAACCTGTATCCATGGAACGTTGGGCAAATCACTGAATCACTCAAAGTCTCAATTTCCTCTCTTTTGAAGGGGGAGAATAATAATACATACTTTCAGGGTACTACCCAAGAACAAGTTATCACCATCTCATGGAAATCCATGCCTCTGTGCCCCCTCCTCTTCCCTGTTTTCGTATTTGCATACCTCCTTGCCCCCTCTAGCACTGGTGGCTGCTGAATAGACAGATGATCTTTTGAAATGGTAAGTCAGATAATGTTACTGATCTACACAGGACTGTCTAATGATTTCCCATTCATTCAGAATAAACTAAATCCCTATCCAGGTCTGTAACACTACAGATTTAGCCTTGTCCTCTCCCTGACCCAGCTCCGACGGTACTGGGTTTCCTTCTGTTTTCGATCACAGGAAACTTACTTTCCCCGTATGGCTTTGTGCCTGAAGCCCTCTTTTCTCTTCTTCCTGTGGCTCATTCCCTGTAATTTCAGACTTGAGCTCAGCTTCCACCATTCCCTTGTCAGACCAACGAAACAGTTCTTTCACATTTACCGTCTGGTACATCACCTTGTTTAATTTTTCCCAGAGCATATATCACTAGCTTAAATTACTTGGTTCCGTTATCTGTCTCATTGTTTATTTTGTCTCCCCCACATGGAAGGTAAGCAAGGACCTTCTGTGGCTTGTTTAGTTCTGTTTACCTAGTACTTAGAGGAGTACCTAGAACATACTAAGCACTCTAAATATTTGTTTAGTTGGAGAATAAGTGAAGGAAGGGATTGACATCTCATACATGTACATTATAAATTAATTGAAATAGTGTATAGAAAGCATTTATATTGATGTTGGACATACAGCAAGTGCTCAAGAAATTCTAGTGACTGTTGTTACTATGAATCATCAGAATTGTACTGCCTACGCAGCTCCTACCTGCAGGCACTTCTTATCCATTCTTCTTTCTAGTCCCAACAACATTCTTTTCCTGAGCCTAAGTATTCACAAAGTGAAACCTAGTTTAAAGACTACTGGCATATAGAAATTAAGTAGCAGTGATAGTCACCCATGCTTATTAAATCAGTCATGTGGTGGTGGGGGGTGTATCTACAGAAATAACTGCTATAAATATCTATATATATAGATATAGACATATGTAGATATATCTATATATATAAATAAAAAACAGGTGTGAAGTAGAAAGAGATAGAAGCTTTGGAGTCATCAGACATACATTCTAATCCTTGTTCTTTCAACACTGACATTTTTCTCTGAGTGTGGGCTCTGGAATGTACTTAACTTCCCCCACTCTTTTTTTTTTTTTTTTTAAAGATTTTATTTATTTATTTGATAGAGATCACAAGTAGGCAGAGAGGCAGGCAGAGAGAGAGAGAAGAAGGGAAGCAGGCTCCCCGCTGAGCAGAGAGCCTGATGCGGGGCTTGATCCCAGGACCCGGGGATCATGACCTGAGCTGAAGGCAGAGGCTTAACTCACTGAGCCACCCAGGTGCCCCAGCTTCCCCACTCTTTATAATATTCCCTCTTAACCTTGTTTTAAAGGATTAAAGTAAAAGAGATATTACATACATAGTACCAGTGACACACAGTAGGAGCCTAATATCTAGGACTATTAAAAATGTTGAATAATGACGTTCATGCATTTAACCAAACTTCTGAACTTCCATGCATGGATATTGTTCCAAGTATCTTTCCAGCTGCAAATAGCTTCAAGGTCCCTCTCCCCAGAGTAAGTTCTAGGTGGAGTTAAGTTAGGAAGGTAATGCTCACTTTTGATAAATTCACCGATTGTGAGGCTTCACCACCAAGCTGGTAAAGAACGAGAATTTACTTGCAAAGCAGAGAGTTGATGCAAACCAGCATTATGGTCACAGGGGTTTCTAAATCATGCGAAGTACAGACATTGCCATTTTCACTTCAGAGAACTATACCCCTGACTGTATGGGGAAGATAGTAATTGGGAAAAGTGCAGAAAATGAAGTAATCACCTCTTTAGGTCTCCTTTGTGCACAATGTACGAGAGGCTTAGTTTTGACTCAGTGATATAGAATGTGCTGAATGGGAATTAGAAGCTAAGATTCCCCCTAGACCATGTTGTAGGGGGTGTGAACTGATTTTAAACAATATTTCTGTCTGTGCTGATGATACTTGAGAATATTTTAAGACTAGCTCTGTACTGAGGGAGCAAGTGCTAAATTCAGACCAGTATTTACACAATCCAAGATTAAAAAATATCAACCCTACTCCTGAGGAGGGTAGTTTGGAATTTTAAAACTCACTTTTGAGGACTCATAAAGAACACTTAGAATCCATCTATGCAATGTGAAGAATCGTCATTCATGCCACGTTTATAAGCATTTACCATGGGCAGGGGTAAAAGATAAGTGAGATAGAAAGAATGCACTCAGTGGTGGTGATGGTGATAGGGAGAAGAGTTACAAGTTAAACAGAAGTTTCATTAAAAAAAAAAACAAAACAGAAAGCAGATGTTGTGTAAGTGTCTATTAAGATGATTCACAACATTCACTGAACAGATAGATATTTGAGTGCCTTCTTTATTCGAGCTACAGTAGTGAGACATGTATCCCATCTGGAAACAGATGGATTAACAATTAATTATGTCATGGAAATTGTGTTAAGTAAGTTCTGTGAAGGAAAAGTAGGGGTGCTGTGAGAACCTAAGCTAGTCACAGTATGCAACTGCTTACCTCTCCTGTTAGTAATGACAATAGAGGCATCCAAGTTAAGAGTATTAGTTCTGGAGGCAGAGGAAAAGAAGAGTGAGTGATGGACTGGCTCTGACAGGAAAGCCTACCTCCTACATACTGCCTCCAGCCCTCCTCTTTTGCATAAAAAAGGAAGAATCTGCCCCAAGGCAGAATTTTTTCTCTTGATGCCAAAAATTGATAAGCTTTTTTTTTTCTTCTTTTTTCATAAAAGTTCATGGTTAATACAATTAGACACGCTTATATTTTTAAAAAAGTTTTTTTTAAAGATATTCAGTATCACCTACATATCTAAGTATTCTCCAGCTATTCAGTTTTAAATTTATCTTTTTTTTTTTTTTTTCCAATTGAATCTTTTCTTAGATAGGCAATTAAGGAATGGTTCAGAAGTGGCATTTGAAAACCACTGTACTTTTTTTTTCGAAATGGAATTCATTTGTGTGTGAGACATTTAAATTTTAGAAGATGGCCTTGCTGGTTGTACAGGATACCAAGAGCAGGCCAAAGATGAAATCCTGAAAGGTAGCGCACCATGTTATCAAATGCTCTTTTCCCTTCTGGGTAGTATTACTTACATTGTGCAAATGTGTTATGCAAAATAATCTTAAAACTGATTTTGTGTCTTCGCCTCAGGTTCATACAATATTCATTGAAAGTTTTACAAAAAAAGAAATTAATTTAGTATAAAAATCAAGCATTTTAAAATGCCCATGTATATCAGTGCAACATTCCAAATGGAAGCTCAGAAAAAGGAAGAAGAAGCTTAAGTCAGAATTTCATACATCTTATTTAAATACCTGTGCATATATGTCTGTATTTATGTTTCCAGCACAGTGAAAGCATATGAAAACCTGATGTGAGAAATTCTGACTCTTCCTAGTTTCATGGCCTTGGACAAGTTACCGTGTATCAACCAACTTCATTTCTCTCTGTCATTTAAATGATGCTGCTAATGCTGATGCCAGCTATTTCATAAGATTGTTTTAAATATGAAATCAAATTGTATGGGAAATTAAACATGCTTTACAAACTGAGAAAGTGCTATATGTAAACCTGACTCAACTAAATCATCATGAGTCAACTTCTTTGACCTGAGGATAGGGGTTTAGAGAATCTGACAAACATACATATGTTTATACGTTTAGAGGCAAGAGCAAGTCATCGAGAATTTTGTTCTCTCTGTACATGTGGAGTGTGTGATTTTTGTCATTTGGCTAGGTCAGAGAAATGAGTTAATATTTTCATTTGCACGCAACAATGTATATTTTCTAAAGTTTTTATAATTTCAGTATTTTTCTGCTCTAATTTATTAGATATATAGTGGGCTCCTGAATCTTTCACAGTTTTAATATTTGAGACTTGTAAGCTTAATATTTCCAATGTTGCAATTATATGAGTTGGAAAGGATTACATGATTGTGAATCACCTTATGTAAGCAAATTTTTAGATGAATTTTCATTGTGTATTTTATCTTATAATCCTGAGATACAAAATTACATCAGATGCCTCATCTTTTGGAAAGAGATTTTTTTATTATTAATCCCTCATGCAAATCATAAAATGATCTTTTTTTTTTTTTCATTTTCAACTAAAGCTGCTTTGCTCATTGACTTTTGTGCTTTACAAGTTTGTTTCTATACAGTTTATTTTTATCAGTTAGGGGATTCACATTCTTTGTCCATAGTATCATTCAGTTACCAATTCCACTGGGAAGTCTTGCAGGTTCTATCAGTTCTTTCTTGTGACCGGATTTCATACTAATGGATTATTCTGCTCTTTGGCAATTAGATATATTTTGATCTGAAAGCAAAATTGTAACCTAATGAGTAAATATTACTAACAAACCACCATTAATTTACATCAAAATATTTTGTGACAGCCCATGACTTTGCTAACACAAGTACTTGACAATAGGTTTCTTGTTTCTCACATGTATTAATAGCAGAGCAAAGCAGAATTTAATTTATACAATGAGGAGAGAGGAAAATTATATGGGAAAAATTAAATATGTTGGATTTTTCATAAGACTGCTGGAATCTAAGTTGAAAGGTTATTCATCCATATTATTTGCTTTCTTGAAGACCACACTTTTCTATTTGTTTATTTGTCATTAATTGGTACTCATATGCACATGATTCAACAGTTGTAGGATTCACTGGCAAAAGGAAATCCAGTAATCCTTATGCCCCAGGTAGCGAAGTACCTAATTGAAATGCACTACAAGGAAAAGTCAAGTTTATTACCCTTGCCTACAACTTGCAGTGTGACATTTTGCTTTATAGCATTTGGAATCTTTTACCTCCCAAGAACAATGAACTTCAAAAACATAATACAAGTGGGAAAATTGCCTTAAAAATGTAATTTTAAAAATGATTCTTTGAAAATACTGTTAAATGAGAAAGTTTGGTAAAAAGATGAAACTAATATTTCATTCATCTTCTATTGATTCATATTTAAACCCAATGTAAAGTTCAGATGTTTAGGGGAAAGAAAAAACTAAGGTGATTGAATAAAATAAGTCAGGATGATTCCTCAAAGTTCACCTCAGATATTGTCATTTGAACGACTTTGGTATATGGCTTCTGGTTTTCGCTATTGTTTCTTTCGGTAAAACATCTTTTCCAGGAAAATGGCACAATTATTAAACCTGTAAATTCTTTGAGGGATTCCATTTTCATTTAATATGAGATAATTTTTTTATGCATACGCAACACAAGAAATAAATTTTATCATGAAGGAGGGGTGACCTAATTGAGCATATGAGCAGGAGTAATCCTAAATGTTAGTCTGTGTGTTGCAGATGGGTCTTTCATAATACAGTGATTATAATAGGTAATAGTTTTTAACTGTGCCAGGCACTAAGGACTTTGCATATATTAAGTCATTTCATCCTCACATAAATATTGGAAGATGAATATATCTATTATCCTCATTTTATTCATAAAGAAATTGAGGTTTGCACTGTGCCTCTGATCTACATTTTAGCACAGACATCTTCCCCTTCTAGTCTATCACTTCAGACCCCAAAGAAGCCTGTAACAAACCACTTCAAACAATATATAATCCAAATAAAAGCAGCTTGTTCTCTATGCATGCACTAGTTTCAAACTCCCACACTCCTTGTGGCTCCCACCTACCCCTTCCTCCACCTAGAGTCAACTTCCTTTTATTCCATTCCCATATTCAAAGTATAGAGCCAACACTGAAGAGGGTCTAATGTTTCTCATTAGCAAGGCAATTTACAAGTTCCATATCTTCTACAGGGTCAGCTTGTAAATCTTTTGTTTCTGTTTTTGTCTTTTCTTCTACTGAGAACAAACAAAAGAATCAAGAAAGAAATCAAAATTCT
Source organism: Mellivora capensis (assembly GCA_004024625.1). Taxonomy (NCBI): domain Eukaryota; kingdom Metazoa; phylum Chordata; class Mammalia; order Carnivora; family Mustelidae; genus Mellivora; species Mellivora capensis. The sequence continues at coordinate 12,393 of PISX010007181.1, forward strand.
GAAACTCACCTCTTAACACCATAACAAAGATTGACCCAAATTGTGGCATTTGGTCTGAGTTCCAAGGAGCACTGGGATTAAGAGAGTGCCACCCCACAACTCCAAAACCCCTAACAATTTTTATAAATTGATTATGTAAAAACAAAACAAAACAAATGTTCAGGGATTGTCACATTTCTTCAAATAGCGTTCATAGCTTCCTGCCTTCTCCTACTATTTTATTTTTGTATGTGCATTTGAAAAATAAACCAAATTCCAAAAACACCTAAGGGGCAAAGATTAAAAATGGAATTTATTCAGAGAGGCCACCCCCTCCATTCCTACTGTTTAAGGAAGTTGCTGATGGTGCTGCTACTTGGGAAAAAGAGCTACCTAAAAGTTTCATGAGATGAAAGACCAAAGAACTGTTATAAATAAATTAAGAAATCAAGACTAAACAATCTAACCATTCTCACTGTTAGCAATTAAAAAAAAATTAAAAAATATAAACTATAAGTTATTATCAAGTCCATAAAGCAGCTTATGAATTATAGGGAAATCATGTGGAATTTGAATTTAACTGTTATGCTTATACCCAGGAGACAGAATTGCCTGGGACTATCTGTTAATTAAAAGGATCCTTCACTTCTCTAAAGATTGGGAATATCAAGCTATATACCTTTGAAGTAAATAATACTATTTATATTTTCCCAATCCAGAATTTTAACTATTCTTTATACAAAACCCATGTAAGTATCTCCACAATTCATGGGGTATGTGGGTACCATTTCAGGGCAAAAAATGTTTTACCTGAGATATATTTCAAGGAGAATGTTATATTTAGTTAAGAATTGACATGATGAATGTATGGGAATGTTAGAAGTGAGAATAAAAAAACATCATCTGGGGGCACCTGGGTGGCTCAGTGGGTTAAGCCTCTGCTTTCAGCTCAGGTCATGATCTCAGGGTCCTGGGATCGAGCCCCACATCAGGCTCTCTGCTCAGCAGGGAGCCTTCTTCCCCCTCTCTCTCTCTGCCTGCCTCTCTGCCTACTTGTGATCTCTCTCTCTGTCAAGTGAATAAATAAAATCTTAAAAAACAAACAAACAAAAAACAACAACAAAAAAATCTTCTGTAGGTTACATTGCACTATAAGACTTTTGGTTGCCAATGCTAACACTCCTTTCTTAGGCAAGATGTAGTGAAGTGGTCAACAGGGAGATCTTAGAAAGTTAGAAGAGCTATAGAATTTTTTAACAGGAACCATAAAAGTCTACTCTGAGCCAGGCATACATTTCTGTAAAGAAACGGACTGTCCAAATAATGTGGCCCAGCACAGTCCTGCTGCTTAAAGCACCAGATGCCACATTGCAAAGAGGATGAAAATCACCCACTAAATTGGGCCCATAGACACAACTTGGCCATGCATGCTTTGTAGGAAGGATTGGTTCTGCTTCAGAGTCTACAGTCCTAAAAGTGCATGAAATGTACACATACCTATTACATACCAACTACTTCCCAGGCACAGTATTAGACTGTGGGGACAGAATGTTGTGGAAGGTAGCTGACGGCCTCTGTTCTTAAGGAGTTTATATAATAATGTGAGAACAACAAGATGTAATAATTCAGATAGTAAGTGTTATAAAGAGTACCAAATAAGGCCTATTCCCTGGGAATCTACTTGAGGTACATTGCTAACTTTCTGAGAGAGGCCATTTGAGCTGAGACCTGGATGGCAGGATGTGAGGCCTGGAAAGACCTGGGGAAGAGCCTGTTAAGCAGTGATCTGCAGTAAATACTACATGGGAAGATACTTGCATTTAAAAACTGGAGATACAGACATCTCTCTCCTTGCTACTCCCATCTTTGACCAACAAGCAAATGTGAGTGCATATTTAGGGGTAATATGAAAAGAAAGACCAGCTCTTCATTCAGTGTGGAAGGGGTTTGCTTTCTTTCGCTTTGAAAACATGGGTTAACAATGATAATGCCCTCCTCAACTTTCTCTGGAGCGTTGCTAGGGTGACACTGTAATTCAAAGAACAGAATATCAATAAAGCCAGGATGTACAGGAATGTAAACAAGCTTTAAAAAAAAATAGTCCAAGTGTTTGTTAAATAGACCACAACGGGACAGGTCCATTATCATTGCAGAAAGCTCTGTACTTAGTATGTCCAATTATCTAAATAGCTCGAAAACATAATCAATCCATCAGTAGTATTCAGCTTTCTAGCTCTGATATCTGATTGTGAATTCTCTGTGTTTATTCATATTTCTGCCAAATGTCGATCCAGAAATGTATTAGCATCTGCCAGTGATGAATAAACATAAGACGGTGCTCCTCCTGCAATTCTTAGGCTGGTGAACAAGGGCTAGTCCAATCCATACCTCATAGACATTTCTTCACATCACAGACTGTGTTCTTTTCTTTAATAAAGTCAGCATAGTCAAGGATGACTCTAACCTTGAATCCTTGGCCTTTAGCAGTAGTTCCTCTCTTTTTTTCCCCTCACTCAGCCTGCTCAGCGTTATGCATTTTATTTTATCTTTTTAATTCATTTGAGACAGAGAAAGAACATGAGAGAGGGGAAGGTCAGAGGGAGAGGCAGACTCCTTGTTGAGCAGGGAGCCTGATGCCGGACTTGATCCTGACACTCCACGATCATGACCCAAGCCTAAGGCAGTGACTTAACCAACTGAGCCACCCAGGCATCCCAGAGTTATGCATTTTAAAAGACTAGCTCTGGTTGCTTTCTTGTCCATCAGTTTTCTTAACAGGCAAATACTTGCAGGATTCCAAATATGCTGGCTCTGAAAAACCTCTGGGAGCTGATTGCATCCAGCAGTGCTTGGGTGAAAAGGAGTGTGAAGGTGAGGCCAGCATCAAGGCTTAACCACTTGGGCTTCTGATTGTGAATGTGCACAACAGTTCTAGGAGTCTTTCTCTTCTCATGTGACATGCACTGTGGTATGCCAAATGCCTGTTAATTAGTCCCTTCTGTATATGAGTGGTGGGATCTGATTGTTCTGGTGACACTGAAAGAAGAAGCAGGCAACTGTGGTAGAGATGAATGAGTTGCACAGCATGCCGTGTGAATATACCAGTGTCACTGATTTTCTTGAAGCCCTTTTGCGTGGGGAGTATCAGCAAGTCTTCACAGATCCTCCAGCTCATGACGTTTGCCCCCCTAGAGTAAGCCACACCCTGTCTTTGATCTTGGTACTGTTGTTTTTTGGTGCATGTTCTGCAGTCCAGATTCAAATGTAGTAGAAGAGAATTGAATTGATTCAGTTAATTAGGTTCCATCTATCAGCCTGTGTTTTACCAGTCTGAGTAGACAAAAGAACTTTCAAAATAGGTGCCAAAATTGGTGCTTCTACAGTCACTAGGGGCACAGACTAAATAGAAAGACCTGACAAGTTTATCTTGGCCATCCAGAGTATTTGAGAGGAGTGTATCCTTAGTAGGGTTTCCTTGTTCCTGGGTGTATGTACAGGCCCGTTTGTTAGGAGGCAGGTGTATGCACTTTACCAGTGTTGCTGCTTATCTCATAGTGTCTATTGAACTGAACTACCTGCTTCTAGCTATTAACAGAATATTAGAAAACAAGTCATTTTAATAATAACCCTGTCACTCTGGTCATAGGTCAATGGTGAATTCTTACTGTTTCTTGAGCATTCTGACACTTTTTGCGTCTTTTTATTTTGCCATTCCATCTACTGGTTACCACTTTTCCAAATAATGAACTTCTTCTACTTGTCCTTTAAGGGCAGTTTAAGTGTTATGACTTCAGAAAAGCCTTCCAGATCCACAAAGATGATAGCCTTTTTCTTGGAGTCCTTCACAGTTTTTACCTACCACCGCCAAAGTGCTTACCACTGAATTCCTAACTGTTTGTTCACATATCTTCTTCATTTATAGACTGTGAGCTCCAGAGTCAGCTAGCAGGCAAGTAAGTGAAAGGGTTAGGCAGTAACTTATAAAATTGTCTATTATTTAGCAAGAAAGCTAGTTTATAAAGAATTGGAAATTATTTTTTGGCTAAATTGTTTTCCATTGGACTTTTCGTATCCTCAGACGCAAGCCTTGTATCTTTTTCATCTCACGTCCTGGGAAGCCTAGCGCCATATCTGCAACAGTGCTTGGTAGCTGTTTGTTGGCTCAATGAATGAGTGAGTGAGTGAATGGTTGTCACTTTCTAGCTGAAAATATTTCAATGACATGTTACTACCTGCTCAAATGAAAATTTAAGAAGAAAATACTACTGAAAACACCTTAGGCTTCTTATAATCAGAGGTTAAATAAACTAGTATGTGGTAACTTGGAGCAGATAATGCATTCTTTTGCTTTTTCACATATTTGCAGAGCTCTGTCTTCTGAAAATGATAGTCTGTTCTTTCTCTAAGCTTCAGCAGAGGGGTGCCCTCTCCTTACCCTTATTAAATTCCTGGAGGCAGAAGTGTTCCGGAGCTTGAGTTCTCTCTCTGTGTGTCTCCCCTTTCCCTTCTTTGCCCCCCCCTTTCTCTTTCCACTTTGTCCCCTGGCTCCCTCACTGTCACTTTGTGTCACCATTGTGTTGTCATCATTTGTTTAATATTTCTTAATTATCAGGATTTTTAGTCTGCATTTCAAATACTTGTTAACACATTTGTCTCCTCTGCTAACCCAGTGATTCTTAACCAGGATTGTTTTTCTACCCAGGGACATTTAACAGTGTCGGGGGATATTTTAGATTGTTAAAAGTAGGGAGGAGGAAGGATGCTTCTGTAATCTAGTGGATAAATTCTGGGGTGAACCTCACTGCAAAACACAAGACAGCTTCTCACAACAAAGAATTATTAATCTTGTGCCGTCAGTAGTTCTGAGTTTGAAAAACTCTGCACTAGACTACAAACTCTTTGAAGGCAGGGCATGTGTCTCTATTCACTGACAATTTTTTGAATTACGAGAGTTCAGTGTTCAGAGTTCAGAGTTCTATGTTCAGATAATGTTTGATAAATGAATAATTTAATGAATGAATTAATGGTTGGTAGATGGATGGTTGGATGGATGGACAGGCAAATTGATGAATCAGCTGATCAATCTGGGACCATTTTCCAGCCCTTTAAATTCTTGACAGCATTTCCTTTCCAAGTCAGAATTGCTATTTATTATCTGAATTACAGAGTAATCAAGCCACCAACCAAGATGTTGACCTGACCAGGTCTCATTTTGAGCATGTACTTGACCACAGATCTTGAGACATTCATTCTCAGCAAATATTACTAGCCCTTTTCTGGTTATTTGGTAACTGGGTCATCTGTATGCTCTCCCTTTGTGCTGATCATGTGTTTCTCCTATTTGATCATCTATAATACTGTATAATACTTCTTATAACTCCATTAATCTCTGAGGCTGTTGAAGAATCTGATGTGACTCTCACTTAAAATATCCTTTGGAGGGTCTCCTTTCTGGATTTCTCCTAGGCAGTACGACTTGGTGATGACCTCTGAGACAGAAAATAAATTCATTTTCTTTTGGTCAGTCTCATCAACTTATCTTTCAATCATCTGCTTTATGTTTTTGTTTGTGATTTGTTTTTAAATAATAGGGCACGGTGGGATGAGAAAATATTACTCCACTTAGTCTGAGAAGGTCCCTCAAACAAAAGCTGTCCACATTTTGTCAAGTCTTTATACCATTTTTTTCCCACTTGCATTATTTCTGCATTTGATACAGCAAGGGCCCTATGGATTTTAGGTAAAAGAGTGTGTGAGTCGCATGTGATTTCTCTAACAGCCTTCTGAAGTGGTTTCCATCTGTGCACATCTTCACTACATTATGAACTGGCTCTAGTCAATGAATACTGTGACACTATATAATACGTGAGTTGCTACCCTTCCGTTTAGGTTGGTTCTGCTATTTAAACTGATAAAAATATCTCTATTTATTTTTAGATTTAAACTTTAAATTAAAAAATTATTTACACACACACACACACACACACACACGTACACACCTTCCCTGAAATTAGAGAAATCACCAGGAATCATGTGGATTGCTTGCTGAGGAAAATTCTCCTTTAAGTGATGCTCTGTGTATATTGAGAAAACTTAAATTAATTGCATTGACAATTAATACTTAGAAATAAGATGAAGGAAAATATTGATGTTTAGATATCCTAGAAAATTTATAGTCCCCTCATCCAACAAGATCTACCCCTGTTTTTTATATTGTGAGATATCTTATACATGAATTGTATAATGTATATGTATATGTATATTATTTAAAGAACAAAATAAAATGACCATTATATACCTGCACAAGGCCAAGACATAGGAGAGTATCATATCTGAGAGTTGTTTTATGTTTCTTAAATTCACCTCTTTCTTTTTTTGTCTCTCATAGTAACTGCTATCCTGAATTCTGTGTTCATTTTTTGCTTTTATTTATAATTTTTACCCCATGCATGCTTTAATAAATAATATATTGTTTATCTCTTTTTTAAAAATATGAAACTATGTGGTATGTTCTCTTCTGTCTTCTTTTTTTTTTAAGATTTTATTTTATTTATTTGACAGACAGAGATCACAAGTAGGCAGAGAGGCAGGCAGAGAGAGAGGAAAGGAAGCAGGCTTCCCGCTGAGCAGAGAGCAGAGAGCAGAGAGCAGAGAGCCCAACTTGGGGCTTGATCCCAGGACCCTGGGATCGTGACCTGAGCCGCAGGCAGAGGCTTTAACCCACTGAGCCACCCAGGTGCCCCTCAGAAGAGTCTTAATTCTTTTTCTTTATGTGTTGTCTTTGAGACTTGGCATTGTTGAGGTGTGTAGCTATAGATCATTTATCCCATTGTGTGACTAAACCACAACTTACTTATTCATTTCACTCTGGATGAAGATTGAAGTTGTTTCTCCCTCTCTCCTTTCCTACCTTCTTACTTTCCTTCCTTCCTTCCTCTCTCTTTCTATCTTCCTCCCTTTCTTCCTTTCTTTCCTTTTACAAACAGTGCAGCTATCAATATGTTGAAAAATATGTTCTGGTGTACATTTGCAAATTTTAGTATACATGTTTGTTAATAGCATTGTTGGGTTGTAGAGTATATATAAGTTTAAGTCAGAAGATGCTAGATATGTAATTAAGTAACAACAATACCAGATCTCAGTGGCTATGGTAATGGAAGTTTATTGCTCTGTCCTGTTAAACACTCATTATTTGTGGGCTGGGGATCTGCTCCCTGTCTTCTTTGATCCAGAACCAGTCTGAAAGAGATGCCCCAAATGATAATGTCACCATGATTGTGCCAGAGGGAAAAGAATGGAGCATATAACAACTTGCAAGTAAAAGCTTCTACTTTTAGACAGCACGATACACTTCCATTCATATTTTATATGCTAAAGTAAGTCATGTGGCCAAGTCCAAATTTAACAAGGTGGGGTGTAAAATGCAGGGAAGCACACTGCTGACAAATATGTTGGTACATTTGGTGACAATGGTTAATCTACCAATACAATCTGTATTTAACTTGGTATTTTACTAGTGATGTCAAGCTACAGTCAAATTAGCTGCATCAAATTTCACTTCCACCAAAAAGATCAGAATTCTGTTGTTCATATCTTCACCAGTGTCCCATATTATCTTACTTTTAAATTTTTATCAGTCTTAATAGGGATGAGTGATGTTCCATTGTTGTTTTAATTTGCATTTCTCTGATTATTAATGAGGTTGAACATCTTTTCAAATGTCATAAGCCATTTAAAAAATTATGTGAAATTAATGATCATTTTGTCTATTTTTCTATTGGATTGGATCGGTTTTTGTTTTTTTTTTTACTAACTCAGGAATTTCTTCTCTGCCTGCTAATGTCAGTTTTGTGTTGCGAATATCTTCTTCCAAATTATAGCTACAGTTATGTCTTATAAGAGAACTTAATGTTTTTCAATGATCTTGAAGTAAGTTTAGACTTACTTTTAAAGTCGCACAACTAATGCAGAGATCAAATGTACTCTTTACTTAGAATTCATTTTTCTCAGCCATTTGATAGTAAGTTGGGACATGATGCCCCATTACCTCTTAATACCTCAGTGTGTATTTCTTATGTAAAAGAATAATCTTGGTACATCCGTCAAGATCAAGAAGTTAACAATGATCTAATACCACTTTTAGTCCAGAGGTACCAAAGTTATATCAAGCTTTGATATAATTAAGTATTCCTTATAGACCCAGGATCTACTCCAGGAGCACATTTGGTTCTCATGTGTCTTTTGTCTTCTACAATCCAGAACAGGTCCTCTGTCTTTGTTTCCCTATTAAGAGACATTTCTAAGGAGTGCAGGCAAGTTACTTAGTAGACTGTCCCTTAATTTGGAATGTGATATTTTCTTGTCATTCATGCTTTTTGCTTTGAATTCCACAGAAGTCCTATTGTGCTACTCTCAGTGCATTATATTGGGAGGCACACCACATTGATTTGTCCCAGTAGTGGTGATGTTAACTTTTGTCTTTTGTTCAGGATGTTGAATGGCAAAAACTTAACCTCTAAAATTAATTAATTTGGATAGTGTACTTAAATTGATAAAGTCATTTAGGAGTATATTATGAGGACATTGTTTGAAATTATATACTAATCCTGCTCCTCATCCACCCGACCAGATTTAGGATCCATTAATGATTTTTTTCTTGACTGACTTATGACACTGGTGCTTGCCAAATGGTGATTTTCTAATTCTACTTAGCAGTTAGCGTGCTACTGCTAGGTAGAGCTTTTCCTTCCCCTCCATTTAATTAATTAATTAATTTGTATTTGTTTACTTGTATCAGCATAGACTTGTTTACTCCTGTTTTAGTCAAAGGTTTACAATCCCTTACTACCACTATTTATTTTCATGGTAAAATTATCAAAGACGTGGCTGATAGAGGCCCCTTCAAACTGCCTTCTGTGACCTTTGACATGTCCTTGTCATTCTTTGAGCATTTCCTTATGTTCTGGCTCAACTAGTTGTTGTAGGCCCATATTTTCCCTGTCAAGTCAGCCATTTCTTTATGGAGTCTACGTTCTTTTAGTGAAGAATGGTATTTAGAAGCCAAGATCTGGGTATTCAGTAGGTTCACTGCTACTGAAGTATCATTGCTTCTAGGTTCTTTTATTAAACACAGATAGGAAATACAGGTCTATATGTGTAAGTGCATACCCATACATATACATATACACACACACACCCCTATATATGCAGGTAGACAAGTTAAAAATCTCGAGTTTATACTGATATTTTCTGATGCTAATCAAACACCACAGAGTTTAATGTAGTCTTTCCTATTCCATGTTCCTAACTCTCTTCTCCCAGTAGTGAGAAATCCAGCTCCCATTGCCCTTAGTCTGTTTACTTATTAGATCAATCTTCTCTGTATGTAGCCACATTTATGGAATAATCAGTCCAAAGATGAGTCCTAACATATTCACCATTCTCTTCCACTGGTCCTCACTCCTTTTAGCATGCAAACCAAAAGTTCCACAAAAGAAGGGTAAGCAATAAGGAGGGAAAACAAGTCAGAAAGCTCAGCTCTGGACATGAACCCTGCCTATTTGGGGTACTCCAAGGCCAAGCCCCTGACATTCATAGGTACTACTTAAAATTTCAGATCCCTGCAAAGGAGGAGTACATGGAGAAGAAGTACTTAATTTTAATGTAGATGAATTTATCAAAAAAAAATTTTTATGGTTTCTGGGTTTTTTTACAACTCATTCAAGAAGTCACCTATACCCAGGAACACTGGGATAGTCTCTCAAATATTGTGTTCTCAGCGGTATCTGTATTTACATTTAGGTCTTTTATTGTCCTTGGAATTGAATTTTTTTTACTGTGGTATGAATTTGGGTTCCAAATTATTTCTTTTTTTCCATGTGGATAACCAACTTCTCAGCAACATTTATGGAAATGTCCATTCTTTCCCCACTGATCTGAACTACTATCTCTGTAGTATTTTAGGCTCCATACACTGTTTTATTAATGTATTCAATAATCCCTGTACAATACTAATACTCTTTTCTTACTTGAGCCCAGACTAGCTACCGTATTTGAAGGCCCAGAGAGAAATGAAAATGTGGAGACCTTGTTCAAAAACTATGAAGAATTTCACAACACTGAGAGCAGAGCATTAGACCAAGCACAGGGCCCCTCTAAGAACAGATCATACACCCATAATGCTAGTCTTCACTACAACTGAATATGTCTCGTTGTGTCTGTTCGGTAATTGTGCTATCAGAGTGTCTTTCTTCTTCCAAATCACTGCAAATTCATTTTCTTTCTGAAGGAATCCACTAAATATCTCATGTGAAGATTTCATTCCTAAAATAAGTCTATCTCTTGGATTGTGCTTTTCTAGATAGATCTACATCTAGATAACTTTTTTTTCCCCTTTTCCAAGGGGCTGCTTTAGAAATGTGCCACAAACTCATGGCTTAAAATAACAGAAATATGTTGTCTCACATTTCTGGAGTCTAGAAAATTAAAATCAGGATGTCAGCAGGGCCATACTTTTTCTGAAATATGCAGAGAAAAAGAATATCCTTGCACTTTCTGAGCCTCTAGTGGTGGCCATCTATTCTTGGCATTCCTTGACCCCAGGATGCATCACTCCAGTCTCTGTGTCCATCTATGCACAGTGCTCTCTCTCTGTGTGTCTCCTGTCTCCATGTAACTGTCTGCTTAGAAGGACACTAGTCAGATTAGGAGCTCACCCTACTCCAGTATGATTTCATCTTAACTAATTATATCTGCAAAGACATTATTTCGAAAAAGCTCACACTTTGAGATACAGGGAGTTAGAATTTCAACATATCTTTTCTGTAGGGGAGAAACAGTTCACCCCCTCTCAGATACCATGAAGTACAGAGCTAAATAACAAGGTCAGTGGTAATACCAATGATTTCCATAGCTATATTTTTTCTTAATCTTTATTTACTAGTTCTTAGTCATATTTTACCTAGACCTAATTATTCACTTCCACTTCTGTTAAGTACATTTGTGTGTGTGTATACCTTTGTTACGGCTACCTTCATTTTTTTGTGGAATAATGTGAGTAGTGAGTGAGTTTCTAAATTTTTACAGATAAATTTTTTGGTGTCATTCAGTTGCCACACAAGCCTGCCAGTCTCTTCATAGGTTTCATTATGAGGAAGGAGAGTAGGTGAAGGTTAATCTTTCAGGTTTGATGTTATTCTACCTGTATTTGTGCACACATTTAACCTTTTTAAAGTTATATAACCTCCTTAGTTTTCACATTTCATAAGTTTAAAAATGAAAATAAAAGTGGTAAGTATTTTGGGTGCCTGCCACCTGATAAGTACCCAAAGAATATTAGTTTTGATTAGATATTTTTGTAACTTACTATGCTTAACAGTAAAGGATATGTGCAGTTTATGAATTATCAACCATAATGCTGTTCTAAGTGGATTAAATGGGAATTCATACATTTATTTATTCAGAAGATATTCATTGAATGCCTAGTTAATGATAGCCATTTTCCTAAGTAAACTCATGTGTCCTCTAATACAAGAATAGTACCCAGCACACAGTAGATGCTAATTAAATCGATGTTGAATGAATGAAAACAAAGTGTCTGATATCACAGAACTTATACTATAGTTGGAGGAAAGATGTATTGAATAAATACATAATGTAAAGTGTTGTTACGTTCAATGAAGAAAGATAAAGCAAGATGCGATGACAGTGATGGAGTGGGGATGGAAAGCAGTTTTCGAAAGTGAGGTCAGAGTATGCATTGCTTGCTGAAAGGGAGATGTTTAAAGAAAACCAGGAGTGACCTAACTGCCTGCCAGACAGCAGAAACTGGATGTAAGAGCTCTGAGGTGAGAATGTGCTTGGCAGGTTTGGGAAACTGCAAGAGGCCATTGAGTTAGTAAAATAGAAAGTTCTTTCTAATTGTGTTATCTACTCAGAACAAATACTATTATATAAATGTAAAATGAGCCCCATTTGTTTGTATAAGAGCTCAAAGAAGGGAGAGAGTATTTGTCCTGGCTGGATTGGTGATTGAAAAATCTTTCAAAGGAGGAAGGATTTAAACATGAGTGGAAGAGAGTCCCCTGAGTGTGACAGGTAAGAGCCGTGTCAGCATCTCTGGGGAGCTTATTAGCAATGCAGACTTTCAGGCCTCACCCCAGTCTACTTCCTAGGGGTGAAACCCAGAAATTGGTACTTCAGTAAACTCTTAGGGTGATTCTTATGCAACCCAGAGTTGCAGAGCACTCCTCTAGCACTGCTTCTTGAACTTGAAGGTGATGTAGTCATCACCTGGGAACTCAGTTAAAATGTAGATTATCACTCAGTAGGTCTGGGGTAGAGCCTGAGATTCTACATTTCTAACAAGCTTCCAGATGAAGCAGTTGACAGAGGACACACCAAGGCTGAGAACTGATAGTAGCCAACTTTTTCTGTAAAGGACTAGATAGTAAATATTTTAGGCTTTGCCAGCCTTTTGGTCTCTGTTGAAACATGAAAGGAGCCATAGACAATACATAAATGGATGGGCACATTCTTGTAAAGCTTTATTTATGAGCACTGAAATAAGAATTTCATAAAATTATTACGTATTTCAAAATTTTCTTGGTTTCTTCCAGCCATTTAAAAAATAGAAAAACCATCCTCAGCTTGCAGGCCGTAGTTTGCTGACCCCTGGGCTAGAATAATGTTGTATAGGGCAGGGTGATTCCATTTTCTTGTCCCCCAGTTGTGGGAGGACTTATTCTTAATAAGTGCCTAGAACTTGTACAGGAGAAAGTTAAACAAGGTAAATTTTTGCAAATGAGAAAAAAAAAGCCTTCAGGAAAAATAAATCGCCATTGTTAATGGCATGTAAAGAATCATTCCATGTTAATTATTTATGAAAGTACAATATACATCTTATACAAACATATAAAATACATGGGCAGAGAAACTGGAGGAGGGCTAACCTGGGTATGACAGAAGATAAACATGATAGTTGGTTTCAAATATATGAAAGCTTGATGTATTGTAAAAGAAGCCTGAACAGTCTGCTTTCCTACAGAAGGTAAAATTAACATCAGTGAATCTTACAGGGAAACAGATTCAAGTTCAACCCGAGAAAGAACTTAAATACTTGGAGTTGTGCATCCACACAACTGGTTTTCCCAGGAGGTGATGTTTTCACAGTCACTAGAAGTAAAATAGAGAGTCTGATGAGCATGATGGAAGAAGAAATTATGCATTAGATCTAGGGCAGATTCCATGTCTAATATTTTTCTCAACTATATTTTACATTCTCTCCAGTTGTCTATGGCTTAATTCTCAAGTTCATTCTGAGTAGCTGTATCTGGACTCCTATCTAGACTCTTCACCATCAGCCTTACCAACTCAATCCAATTCAACCATGAAGTGTCAGAGAAATCTTTTGAAATCTCATCTCTGATTATTACTTCCCTGTGCTCAAATCTTCAATGATTTAACCTTCCAGAGTAATTATTCAATAGTTTTCTTATTCTGACAGTCAGTCCCCTTTGTAGCCTTTACAAGTTTTGTATTCCCCAGTTCTTGCTCACCCATTTGCAATGGACCACTTGTTAGTCACAGAGAACTCCCTTCTATACCCCTACCTATTTTCCCTTGCACAGGCTGTTCCCACAAGCTGCTGTACTCTTTTATTTATTTCCACTCCTATTTTTCATTTGTCTAAATCCTACTCATCTTTTATTTTTTAATTAATCTTTTTAAAGATTTTATTTGTTTATTTGACACAGAGAGAGAGAGCGAGAGCGCGAGTGCACAAACAGGCAGAGCAGCAGAGGGAGAGGGAGAAGCAGGCTCCCCACTGAGCAGGGAGCCCGATGTGGGACTCAATCCCAGGACCCTGGGATCATGACCTGAGCTGAAAGCAGTCGCTTAACCACCTGGGCCACCCAGGTGCCTTTTTTTTTTTTTTTAAGATTTTATTAGTTAATTTTTTTATGTAAGTTCTGTCTTGGGGCTTGAACTCACAACCCTGAGATCAAGACCTGAGCTAAGATCGAGTCAGATACTTAATTGACTGAATGACCCAGGTAACCCCCACTCATCTTTTAAAACACATCTCCATTATGACCTCCTCCATGAAAACAGAGATTATCCATACACACATCTGCACATACACATACACACAAGCGCATACACACTCATGTGTATCTTCATAGCATTTTGAATTATCCTTATGGTATTTAACAGCCACTAGTTGCCTGAGCTATTTCTTTTGTAACTTGTCATGATCTGGGTCCTGTCCATTTCAATACTTTCCTACATTCAACTACCCCCTTATCTAGTATGCTTTTTACATTCTGACCTCTGTTCGTTGCTCATATGCTCTCAGTTCATTTCTATTTCAAGGCCTCTGTGCCTCTAATGCTCTTCCTCAAGTCTAGACCTCAGTATGGCTGATTCTTTTCATCACTTAGCTGTTAGTTCAGTTTTTATGTCTTTTGACTATGCCATTTGCTCTCTATCCTATTGTTCTGGCTTTATTTTTTTTTAAGAGCATGTATTACTCTCTGGCACTGTTGTATTTATTTGTTTACTTGCTTATGATCAGCTTTCCTGCAACATTACTAGAAAGTGAGGCTTATAAAAGCAGATGCTTTTTCTGATGTGTAACTGCAGAAAAGTACTGGGTACATGGTAGACACTGAATGAATAAATGGTTAAATAAATTAACTATTAAAATATATGTGCTTTAGGAGCAGATATATTACCTGTGCATCTGTTTCTTCCCACTAGTTAGCATTAGTTGATAGACAATGTCATGAATAAACTTTGTTGTATGGATTATTGCCATCAGAGCTCATTCCTTACCAAAGCAATAAACATCTATGATAAAGAGCCAAAGAACAATTGAGATGAGAAATACTTAATAACGAGTACTAAAAGCTTGTGAGTAATCAAGATACAGAGCAGGGTGTAGAATATTATGTCTTTTTTTGTAGGGATAAACAATGATTGAAATGTGTTATATAGAAAAATATGGAAAAATGGATGTTCGATTACTTTGGCAAGGATAAGGATAGAACACAGTGTGGGAAAAACAAGAAAAATGGACAAATAAAACAGTTTTAAAAAACACATGAAAGCAAAAACACTGTTGAACAGCACTCATGGAAAAAGGTGTTTTGTTTTTTTTTCCTATAATGCATGGGTAAAGGTTAAAGAATATGAGGCCTGGAAGGTTATGGTAAATCTAACTTCAGGAGTATAGGTTAAGCAGAGAGACTGTGGGAATAGGCTCTAATTTCCAGTACTCATCTGATTTGATGTTTCCTCAATAATATATCAGTGATACTTGGGCAGAAATTACACTGCTGGACATCTGTTTCTGCTGAGCTTAAATGCCTTGGCAGGGAGAAGAGTTCTCTTTTGGTGTGTGCCTTCTGAAAAGTTATGATGAAAGTCATAGCAAGAGAATAAATAAGGCAAGCTAGTAGGCCACAGTTCCAAGAGTCACTTTCCTGATTACTATGGCAATTTTAAGTACAGGGAAGAAGTCCAAAAAAAGGAGGAAATACTGTCAGAAGCAGAAGACCATATTTAAAATATAATGGAGACTCTTCCTTGTAGATCTCCATTATAAGTCATTTGAGGGTACATGCCACTGCCAAAATCCTAAGGGCTCTCAAACTTAAGAGGCAAATGAAATGTCCACATCAATTCCTGTGGCACACATATCAAGCACTCTCAGCAAATGCCCAGTGGATGGCACATGCCTGGGAAACAAGGAGCCATCCACATTATCTCTAATTGCATACCATGTGCTTTGAAAACGACCCACAAAAAATATCACACTGGAATTACAAAGGAGCAGTCCTCATTATCCTTATTATCTTCCTCTTATGGAATTAAAGAAATAACAGTGTGCACAGTAATTTACCATTTTTCTTAGCTTTATAAACACATCAAAAACAAGCTTTGTTGAATCAAGGCAAGTCCAGGAAATAGGCAACATAGGTAAACTACTAGGTATTTGCATTTTAAACTCTGCCTTCATGTAGTGTGTGGTTAAGAGTGGAGGCTCTGGACTTGCAGAATATGTTTGAAACTGTGATCTTGGGCAAATCTATCAACTCTCTAAACTTAAGAAAACTCACTATAAAATACCCATAATACCAGTAGACACATCAATGATTGGTTGTTGGGAATTTTATGAAAGGGTAAATATAAAGTCTTGGCATATGCTAAGTACATAATAAGCAATGGATGTTAGCTATTCTTAGTGTTTTCTTGTTGACAGAATAGCACTCAAGTATGTCTTTGTTGAGTTGGCTTGATAGTTAATGACTTTCAGAAGAAATGAACTGTTGGTGCAGGATAATCTCATTTTGCGCCAAAGGTATATTCCTGAAAAGGTCTCATAATTAAAATCTGGCATAATTCAACATTAATTTTGCCCAAGTAACAAATAGAAAGTAATTGGAGTGAATTCTCAAGGTGCTTAAATCTGTCATCACTATAGCTGAGGATTGATTCTGTGGCCATGTCACTGGCATTTCTTCCACCTTATTCACCTTGTTATGTAAGACAATTTTTGCAAACTCAGAGTGTAGCTAGATTAGAGTTGCTTTTTATTTTGTCAGCATCATCTCTAATGATGTGCATGGTATCCTGTCCTAAATTCACAGAGTTTATCATGGTAGCTGCTTTGCCTTCATAGCTTTCATCACACCTAAATTCTTTCCAGAGTTACTACTTTTCAGCTGGAGCACCGTTACTCCTTAGAAAATGAACATTTCCTTGATGTTATTAAAGCAGATTTGAAGTTACAATAAGAGCGAATGCTGAAATCATAGTGCCATAAGTTATCAAATCATTCAGAAGTTCTGTTACTTGTAAATAACAGCTTGGTTCACCTGATGTTGAAAAGGAATGGCAGATATTTCCGTTTATCAGTGAAAGTGGAGCCAACACAAGCCAATGGCATTAACATAATTCATAACCCACTTGACCTAAAATTTTAAAATGATGTAATGATTGACAATTTTTTCTTAAAGTGGTGGATAGAATATTAATTTATTATCAAATTTATGTATATAATATATTTAAAATAGGTATTTTGTTCAATTTTTATAAAAAAGTGATCAAACTCTAATAGCTCTGCCTAGCCCAGTTAGCACCATGACTACAGAAACCTGTTACATAATTGTAGGCCCACACGGTCTTGTTCCCTGTAATTGATTCTCATAAAGTCTCCAAACTCAATAAATCCTTACCATAATGTTAATGTGCCAGCCATTGCTAGGGCTTAATTATTTTATAACGTTCATAAATGTGTCTGTTGTCCTAGCTATGGTCAGAATACAGGCCACACTGCATGAAGTTTCCTAGCCTATGAATCTTCATGAGGTAAAGCAGTTGGAAAAATCTCTCAACTTCTACAGTGATATGCAGGTGAATCTGTGAAACTTCCTTGTGGGGACTGGGTTCTATAGGTCTTCACACTAAAGTTTTACAGCTCCAGTGTATTCCTTCCTAGGTGTTCTGTCCATACTCTCTCAAATACTGATGAGAGTTTCCTTTGGTACCATCCTCTTGCCTAAAAATCTTCTAACAGGGTAGGCTGCCTGTCTTCTGATAGGTTATAGTAATTTTGAAATGAGGTGGGATTTCCTGTAATTATATAGCCACGTTTGTACTAAACTTGTAATGCTATAGTGGGAGGGTGTTTGTTTATCTAATGGTTGACAAGGAAACCTCTAGCACCTTTCAAGTTTGTTGGTTTCAAATTTCTGTCTTAAATTGGAGTGCCAAAGACTTATAATTGGGCAAATTATAAATTTCAGTGAAGGTCAGTTTTCTACTCTTGTCCATCTTTCTTCCATGTTAAGTCTCCTTGAGTCATCTAAAAGCCCAGCTTTCTCTCTTTGGGGAATCTAGAAGGACTCCTCCATGCTTTGATTCTCTCCCTTCTCAGTATGAATCGTTCTACAGTGTTCTTTCATCTGAACCTTAATTTCTGTTAGTTGACAATGGTTGCTAAAGCAGTTATTCATATAAAATAGCATTTCCCCAAAAAAGTGTCCCCCAGAACCCTCATTCTACAGGATACTCTGCAGAGAAAACAAAACAGAAAGGTTTTGTGGTCCTGTCATTATGGGAAATGCCTTATATTGAATCTTCTCTTGTGGAGATTAAGGATTCTGAGCAGTACAGAAGCTGTCCAGCTTTATTTAAGCTACTATTTCCCAGAATTGCCACTTGCCACTACCCATACCCACCATCATTTGTTGTTGTTGTTGTTGTTGTTGTTGTTTTTAATATCCTACCTTTAGAGACACAGACAAAGTAACCCTTGCCAAGGCCCTGGTTAGCCTTACTAATAAGGAAGATGGTATTTGCACATAATGGGTAATTCATAACTGCCATTATATTTAGTCCCAAATTAGAAATTATCAGATAAACTCTTGGTGTGAGTGTTTGTATCTACACACATATATTTATCTAAGACAGGTGCCTCACATTCTTACACAGAAGGTTTTATCATTTACATTGCCTGGTCATTGTTGAAGCATCATCTCAGTATCTACTAAATAGCAAGTGTTTGTCTTTATTTTTTACATTTCATGTTCTTTTTTTGTTGTTGGTGGTGGTGTTATCTTAATTTTCTAAAGACTTCTTTGTGATTTCATGGCTGGCTTCCAGCATTCTGGCAAGTGTGTGTTTTGAAATTATTTTTCGAAGATCCACACGCAAAAATCACTCACATGAAGAGGAGCCATCTCCAAAGTTGGCCTTGTTTTACTTTGCAAGAGCAAGTTTGAATTGAAAAAATGGCACTGTATTTTTCTCATGGGTCTGTCCTTTGGCTCACACTCTGGGAAAATCTTTATCTCTTCAGATCAGAAAAGAGCACTGACTCCTAAGGAATTAGAATATAATCCACATTTGCCTACAGTAATACACAGTGACTTCAGAAATCTGGGTTTGTTCACATCTGGTTAATGATGGCAGAATGCCCCTAGTTAAAAGGGCTTTCAAGATATATGTGGGAGATTTTTATTCCCTGTGCCTCATTTTTCTTCTTTGCTGACTTGATTTCTTGTTCCGTTTCGTGCTTCACTCTTGTAAAAATCCCCCCTGCTCAGCCCTTCTTGATTCTCTCTCCTACACACATGCACGTCCACATACATACATGCACGAACACATACACAAATATACACACACTCAGACAAATCACAAAGAGAAAGTGGAAGGGGGAAAAGTGAAAGGTCACCTTCACAACGGGTTTTCCAGGATTATTTAGATGTAATGAATAAAATTGCAAATTCTATTGAGGCTTTTAGAACTAATGAAAATTATCAATGTGTTACACAGCTGCATTTCAGTTTTGTTTGTCTGAGCCTGGAACAGAATAGATTTTATAAATAGAACTTAAATGTGACCACAGAGCATGCATACTAATCAGTTCATTTTAAGATATTGTTTTGCAATACTTTTAAGATGCACACATGCTGGGAAAAATTACTTGTCAGAGGAACAATGTGGAGCAATTTCTTACCAAAGTTGCTAATGGAACTACTTTTTTCTCTTTTTCTTTTTTCTTTCCTTTTCCTTTTTATCTTTTTTTTTTTTTTATATGAAGTGTCTATCCTTATCCATCTTTTCTTTTAGGGAAATGGTAAAATGCAAAAGATTTAGAGAGAAGGAAGGCTTTGTTCCAGCAAATTTCTATAGGAAATATGACTTAGTGGTGGGAAAGTGATCATTAATTTGGGAAAGTTAAGATAAAGGTAATCAAAATATATTGGTTAGCGCATGCTGTGTTGTATAGTCTATTACACACTTTCTTGGCTCATGTAAACCTAGAGGGACTTTTTTTCCTGGCTGGCTCTAAAGAGATTAGACGCATATGGGATTGAGTGCTAAGTGGTCCCCCACTGCAAGTATTCTCTATTAGCCACTGATTTCCTCTAAGTAGGCAATCCTATCTGAATAGTTCTGATATCTGGATAACTTCACTCCTCTTTGACAGCACGCCCCCCTGAGGGAATGCATTTGTTTCACTTGTTTGAAGGTGGAAATCCCAGGGGTGAGTTTTGATGTGGGATGAAGCACTAAGCCCAGAGCTTCCCATAAAGGTGAAATGCAGACTCTTTTAGAAGAGGAAAGGTGACTCAAAGGAAAGCTTCACTTCCCCAATCATTAGCAGAAATGAATGTGAAATTGTTAAAACTCAAATGTATTTTAAAAGCCAGCTGTGGCCTCTGTAAAGGTGTGTCTCCTCCATTTCCCCACTGGGCCTCATGAAGAGATTCTGAACTTCCGGGTGCCAACAGAAGCGATGAACCATGAAGAGTTTTGAGGTATCTGTCATACTGGTGGGTGTGAGATGGGGGACAGAAATGACCTGGATAATTAAAATTCCTAGAAAACTGCCATTTCATATTAGCCATTCTTCACTACCAAAACTCTCACTAAAGCTGACAAGGAGAAGAAATTAGGCTTATGAATACCAATACCTTCCCAAATCAAACCAGCAAATATGTATGGAATACCCACTATGCCCAAAGTACTGTATTTTTGCCAAATTCTGCAGGGCAAGCCATTGCAGCTTCCGAGGGGTCAACTATGGCCTGTCAGTCAAATCCAACTCATAGTCTCATTTTGTACAGCTTAGGAGCAGAGAATGGCTTTTACCTTTAAAAAGCATTGCAGGGGTGCCTGGTGGCTCTTGTAGGTTGAGGGCTTGACTCTTGGTTTTGGCTCAGGTCATGATCTCAGGGTCCTGGGATCCAGCCCTTTGTGGGGCTCTGGCTTAGCGGGGATTCTGCTTGAGATTCTCTTTCTCTCTGTACTCCTTCCCCCACTTGCCCTCTCCTTCTCTTTCTCCCTCGAGTATATAGATAATCTTTTAAAAAATTGTGAAAAGCATTGTAGAAGAAGATGAAAACAAAGGAGGGAAGGGGGAAAGGAGTGATAGAAACAGGATATAGCCTCCAGGGTTTAAAGTTATTTGCTGTAGCGCTACCCCTGCACTGTGCAATATTCAAGAATCAAGAGAATAGTCTGGAAACTTGAACATTCCTGAGTTATTAAGTGTTACTTGTAAAACTAGAAAAGTTAAAGAACAGTGCAATGCAAAGTACCAGGGTGGCCAGTGTTTTCTTTCCAGAACTTACACAATCTTGGGGTTGAAAAGAATCTCAGGAGTTCTCTAATCAAAGGTTTCCAAAATGCAGTTCCATAAAAGATGTGCAAAATAATTGCAGCACTGCATGGAAGAACAGGGTTTGTTTGTTTTTTAATATAACTAGCATATCAAAGACATGATTTCCCAGGTTTTATTGCTTGGAATGAAGCTAAAGTGTTAAGTAAACAACTGTGCAAATGCTAGTGGGTACCTTAGGAAGCATTAAGATGGCTTGTGAATGAGTATAGTCTACAAAGCACAGATTCCAGTTCAATCTCCTTCCTTTCTATTTTTCAATTGCAAGGACTAGACTGAGACTATATCTATCTTCAAACAAAACCAAAAGAAATACATATCACATATACCATTATTATAAAGCAACGGATGCTCTCTATTTTAAAAATCAAATATTGTTAACATTATATAGCATAAAAAAAACAAAAAGTATGTAGCATAGAAAATTAAAGCTTCCAATAATCCCTTTGCAAGAATTACCCACAGTTAATAATTTGGTTTACATCTCTCCAGATCAGATTTTCTAGGCACATAACAGCATAGTTAATATCTACTATATCTAGGCATGATTTTTTGGTTTCTGACCGTTTCTGATCTATAAATTATTATTATTATTATTGGCATTCAAATCATGTTTAGATTTTTAAGGGAAAATAAAAGGGGTTTTGCTTAGAATATTGATTGCAATCCAAGTAGTGGCATATTGGGAAGCAGGGTGCAAATTGGGAAGGATTTTATCCATTAAATCCAGACACAGAGAAGGTTGGGAAACTAAATGAGTGATTGTGAGTCGCTTATGCAGTTCTTTCCCACATTCTTCATTTCTGCCTAGGCTGCAGGTTAACCTGAAAGGTTAATAAAATTGCTGACAGCCTGTGGGCCCTAGGTGATGATAAAATTTACCACCTCTTCCTAAGAGGAGTTCCTGCTTCTCTTTCAGCTCCCCTCACTTCATATTCACACTAGCAGTTCTCAAACTTTGTAGATCACAGTCCATTTGTAGACAAGGCAAAGAGCACCAAAAGCCAACTCCCTCCACCCGCACCCAAGGGTACTTTAGAATGGGAAATAAAATTGCTGATGAACAATTAGTTTGAAGACACAAAATAAACAGTAGCGACACAATTTTGCCAGCGATACAGAAGAATTAGGTGTCATTTACTTGCTTAAAAAAAAAAAGTGCAACCTTATTTACAAATGCAGCGTCCTAGGAGTTTAAACTTACGCTGCAATTATAAACCAATGTCCTATGAATTTAAAATATGCACTCACTCTGACAGTTTTCACAAGCTATTTAAGTGTCACAGAAGTGTTACAAATACATGGGTGGCACATCATTACTCTAACACTACTGCTTCAGCAATAGGAATTTGAGTGGCTCATCTTTGAATGTGTACTTCGAATCAAGTGTGGTTATTGTAGGTGAAAGCCACAGGTAATGTAACCTGTAGACTCTAGGGTTAACCAGTTAACACACAAACTTAATCAGCAGTGATGAAACTAACAGTAATTGATAACTTTTAAAAAAGAACAACAGTAAGTGAAAACCACAATCAGATCAAGTCAGCTCTGCTAATAGATTGCAAGTAAGATGCCCTAGCTAAAAATCCCAACCATAAATAAGCCTTTCGACCTATGTCGTGTGTGTGTCCTTTGCAAGCAACGTTGGCAAGGCCTCTGTGGCAGCCCAACTTAAGATATGAGTCTTCCATAGAGTATATTAACCTGCTAATTTTAGTTCAGCCTCAAATTAATTTATCATACAAATACAAGTTGATTTCTGTCTCTCTCTCATTCTTTCTCTCACTCTTTCTCTTTCCCTCTCTTCAGCCTCTCCCTCTCCCCTGGGATTGGTAAAAAATGCAGTCTCCTCAGTGGGTGGGAGCTCCTCTGGAAGAGAAATGGGAGGAGCGTCTGTTCTTTAGTCTTCAGCTGGCTCCCTCAGCCAGCCTGAAATATTTTTTTCTCTTGTCCACCCACCAGTCTGTAGCTTTGCCCAACTGGCTAATTTCTCCTCACCTTTATTTTTACCTCAGCTGCTTCTACCTCTTGGCTCACTGTCCTGATCCTGCCTTGGCTGGGTTGGCTTTTTCTGTGTTCCCGTGATATCCTGGGAATACCTCACTTAGAGTACTTATAAGAGTGTATTTTAATTTTGGGGTTTCCTTACTTGCCTTCTCACAAGACCCTGAGCTCTTAAATGTAGTGGCTATATCTTGTTCATTGCTCTGTCTTTCAAATTTAGCATAGCCCTGGCACCTAACAGATTAGCAGTTATCACTGTGTTTAACAAATGATTCCCTTTAGCATGGCAGTTTAAAGAAATAGCAGTACTAAAATTAGTAAATACAGCAATAAAAATCTTATTTATTAAGTGTTACACATACTATCTCAGTTAAACCTTACAACCAGCTTTCTTTAAAAAACAAAAACAAAAACAAAAAACTAGTGTTTCTTACAAGTGAAAAAATTAGCCCAGGTGACAAAGTAGTAAAAACAGGGCTTTTTAGGTTTACCTGACTCCTAAGCTGTGTTTAACCCCTGTACTACCCTGGACCAGATGTTAGAGGTTACTTCTATGCAGATCACTCTAATCATTAGTTTTGAGATCTACCACCCTGAAAAGCAAATCTGTGGTGCCCAGTGGTATTACCAAACAGGTGAAGAGAAGGAACACTTTTTCCTAAGAATCCCTTCTGTGGCAAGTTCTTTGAGGACTTTATAATCAAGGCTGGCCCTCAGCTCGGCAAACCCCCAATTACTTGACTACTTCGCCTGGAACAGATTCAAACCATGGTCTAGTGGTTTTATAGTAGGCAGTACGTTCACCTGAAGAAGCTCTTTTAAGAGGTGGCTGGATGTTCCAGGAAAGTTAACTGTTGATCTTTACTTTTCTGTAGCCAAATACTCATTGGGGATAGAACCTTTCCCAGTTTTATTCCAACTTCAAAGCCAGATGAAAAATTTAAATAAATTATATGTGAGGCTGCACAGTCATTATTTTAGACCATTGGAATCCTCACCTACCCACAGGTGGTTGAAAGCAGTGACCTCACCCCTTAACTTTCAAATTTGTACAGAAAGTTCATAAACCGAATAGAATTTCTTTTAGCGTTCTATTTTTCTCAGCATCTTTGCCTAGGGACTACAGTATGGTTGTACATACGACGCTAAAACTTTGTTACACATGCTGTTATTCAGTTTTCTATGAAGGAGATGTTCCATGGTAAAATCTAGTGTGGCAATTGGGGAGTTTAAAAAGTGCAGTAGATTTTTTCTTCCTCTTTTTCTCTTCCTTCCTTCCTTCCTTCCTTCCTTCCTTCCTTCCTTCCTTCCTTCTCTCTCTCTCTCTCTCTTTCTCTCCCTCCCTCTCTCTCTTTTTTACTGAAAAGCTTCTTGGACCTTCGTATGCTATGCATTATGACATTCTGAAAAGACGATGCAATTTGAGAAAAATCTAATCTGACTGCATGACTTGTATTTTCAGTTTCACTGGTATTTACTAGACAAGTGTATGAATCATGGAATTGAATCTTTCAGTTAACAAAGTACTTCTGTTTCTTGTTAGAACTCCTATAGCACATATCAATATATCATATAAGGATGGTTTTCAATTGCTTAAAATGTGGTTTGTGATTATCTTTATTAGAGGTTCCTTAATGGCCATACCTCTCGATTTTCTCTTCCAGTTGGGAAGATTTTAACAGTCACATTTTATACAATATAAACCAGCCATAAATGGTCTATCAATATATATTGCAGGATTGAGAGAAAGAGAATCCCTCTGGATGTGCATTATCAGAGGAATTTGTTGTAGAGGAATTCAGAGCTTGGACTAAAAGTTATTTGGTCTGGGATTGGTAGCAAGGACGGTGAGGAGAACCCCCTGGAGGGGATATAGTTTGAACAAACGTATCGAATCAAGTGTCAGGAATGTGTAGATAAAGAGAAAACCCAGTTCTGATATGACTCAGTTTGGGATTCAAAGACAAAGAAAGTTAGAAGTTAAGTTGGAGCTAAGTAGGTAAAGTATTAATGTCAGAATATTTCTAAATATCTGAATGCTAGGCATGCCATTGAAGAATATCCAGACATCTTCTAAGTTTTTAGTGCCAGTGCATAGCTGATTCCTAGTTTTCATTGCTGTTTTTGGAAGAGAAAGCCAATACAGACCACCAAAAAATAATATGAAAAAAGCTGAATTTTTTTTTCCCTAAGTGTCACTCAGTTGTGGGTCTTCAAAGCAGGAATCAAAAGACCTACATACAGGACAAGAAGGAAGACACACAGCAAATAAAATGAGATTTTGAGTACAGATTGATTCATGAAGGAGATCATAGATTTTTCTTGGCCATTAATCATCTTCAGCCTTTATGCCACCAATGCTGATTTCAGCCATGCTAAAGCCTGATTCAGAATGGACTGCCTCTGAGTCCCGCAGCCAGGCTCACTCCAGCAGGCTCACTCATTTCTTGACAAGCTTTTCCTGAAACCGAATAGTGTAGTAATTTTAAGTACAGAACTGGAGTTTGATTGCTTGGATTTGGATTCTAGTTTCTCTGATACAACTTTCTTCCCCGGGTGCAAGTTATTTGACCTCTTTAAGCCTCAGATTTTTCTTTTGGAAAATGGGCACATTCCACTTCTCACCCGGTAGTGTTGTGGGAGAACTAATGAAGCTCTGAGCATAGCTCCTGGGATAGGGTAGGTGCTAAGTAAATCGTAACTGTTACTTTTTGTTGTCACCCTGGACTGCCTGAAAGAATGCAGGCATTTTGTTCCTGCTCTTAGAAATCCCAAAAAGTAAACTCCTACAGAAATATGAAGAATGAGGCATTGTTTTAATGAATGGAATTGTTTTAATCCTTGGCACATTAGTACTTTTTTTTTCTTTTCTTTTCTTTTTAAACATATTCTTGCCATGGCCAGAAACCTCAGAAAACAATCATAGCATCAGCCCCTTCAAGTCCAGTAAAAAATTACCATTTCCTTTAAATCTCATGTTGCCTCAGTCCTGCTAGTAGCCAGCATGCATTTAACATCTTCAAACAAAATACAATCCATAAGTATGCTAATATAGTTTAGGGTAATTTTTGGAGTCTGAGCACAAAGTGACAATTGATGTAGATTTTTACTTATCAATATATCTGTTTCCCTCTTTCTACTATATGACCATAATAGTTATTAATCTCCATATTTCTAATTTTTTTGTTCTTGGCTACTTTTTTGATATATTAGTTCTTAGCAAGGAAACACTAGGTAATAGCAGACATGAATTCCACTGTCTCGTCACAGCTCACTATTTCCAGTAATAGATAATGATATAATTGGGGCGCCTGGGTGGCTCGGTCATGTTAAGAATCACCGTTTAGCTCTGGTCGTGATCTCAGAGTCTTGGGATCAAGCCCTATATCAGGCTTCCTGCTCAGCGGAAGGCTTGTGTTCCCTCTCTTACTATCTTTCAATGTCATAAATAAATAAAACCTTTTAGAAAAATAGATAATGGTGTAATTACTTTTTGAGTTTTAAAAAATCCAGTTGGAATGCCTGCAGGTGTATATACAGGTGTTTGGTTTGGAAGTCACTTTTTTTTTAGTATAATTCATTTACTCTATTTGATATGATGGTTCCAAATGAAGCCAAACATCTAAAGAAGATTATTATTAATACAGACTCATAACCCAGGTATTAAGAATACCTGGTGCTTTGGGGCACCTGTATGGCTCAGTTGGTTAAGCATTTGCCTTTGGCTTGGGTCATGATCCCAAGGTCTGGGGCTTGAGCCCCACATCAGTCTCCTTGCTTGGCGGGGAGCCTGTTTCTCCCTCTCCCTCTGCCCGCAGCTCCTCCTGCTTGTGCTTGCTCTCTCTCTCTCTCTCTCTCTCTCTGTCAAATAAATAAATAAATAAAGTCTTTTAAAAAAATAGTATTTCTTGCCTTTTTTCACCCAAAGTCACTAAAGTAGCTTTTCCTCCTCAAAATTTTCACCATTACCCATCAGGAATATTTTTTTTTCTTGGTTTCTAGGTGATATACCTGTAACCATCATTCATTGGCTCATTGAAAATGTACTGAGTAACTACTATGTACCAGGCACTGCTCTAGGCACTGGGGATACAGCAGTGAATATGGAACAGATAAAAATCCCCATGCTCATGGAGCTGTTAGTCTAGTGGCATTACATTAGTATATTATCACCACATGATGGTTAAAAACAGAAGCTTGCAGGGTCTCTCTCATACATAAACTTGAAAAAAACTGAATCTATGATACATTTCAACTTGGCTAGATCTTTTCTGGCCACTCAGTCCTAAATGTGCCAACTTGTTTCTTATGTGTATAAAGTCAGGAAGTGTGAAGAGTCTCAGAAACTAAGATCAGAAATAAAGTTTATGATTCACAACAAAAGCAGCATTCAGGATGTCATTGTAGCCCCAGTTCCCTGAGACCCAGTTCCTCTAGGCAATGCATTGAGGGCCTGTTGGAACCTAAACATGTAGTAGAGTACCTTAAAAGAGAGTAGTCTCTGATATAATTAGGAGACTCTACTCTCAAAAAAAGGTTGTTTTCAAATCTTCCCATTCTCCCTGCAAAGAGAGAGATTATATTTTATTATCGTGGAATGTTAGCAAATATCTTCAAGGAGAGATGTCATGTGTGTCTATATCTTTCAGAAAATGTATATACATGTGTTCCTTCAGGGGTCTTGTTCTCTTTCTTTCCAGGGCTGCCTGCTTGTACAAGCATTCCTAAGATGATTATGTGCATATAGTAATTATTGAGTATATAGGAATGCCACACATTCATAGAAAAATATTTCCAACAGTATTTAGGTTGTTGGGAAATATTGTAGTCTAATTGATGCAGTTAGATTGTAAGAGAATAGGGATGGTGTTCTATTTCATATACCTGCCATAATGTTTTGCATGTGGTAGGTGCTCAATAAATATTTGTTGAATGACTAGGATTGGTTTTAAAGATGGTAGTCATAATGATGATCATGTTTTTTTGCCCCATCTTAGTGTTCAGAAGGAAATTAGTCTTTTTGAGGCCTAAGGCAACAATATTCTAGAGAAACCAGACAGAATAAAGAAATTATTAGCCATGTTTATCCCAAAATATGAGCATGATAAATTATGTTATCTTTACTTCAAGGAAACAGTGGTTCCCAAATTTGTGGAGTTTTATTATTGTTTTGTGATTTTTTTCTTTTCTTCTATTGAGAACTACACTTATAAAATGTTCAAGTTAAATATATCAGACTAATCAAAAATATTAAATATTGTACTTCTCTCATTGGAGATTACATTGACATTTTCAAAACTGAGAATTTCTGCTTAAAGTAATCAGTAAGATCAACAATAACAAAAAAATGGAAAACAAATAATACATTTAACTTTTTTTAGCCTACCTTTTCCAAATGTACCTATTTTAATGTTTAAAATTTATTAACATATCATAGGATATGTGTACAACAGGATGTTTTTTGAGAACTATAGCTATCCTTTAGGTTCTTGAAGTACAAATATTTTACTGATCAACTTTCTAGTTCTACCTACCAATCTTGGTACTAGAAATATGAATCTCCCATTAGCTCTCAAGCTGGGAAATATTTTCAGTGCACTCTTGGACTTTATTTCTTTTTTTTTTTGCATATAAGTAATGAAAAAAGGCAAAAGGGGGATAAGAGTGGCTTTCATCAAAACCATGGTTAGTGACCAAGGTATGAGAGGAAATTGAGAGAGTTTTATCAGGCATTCAGGGTTTTACATTCCAGGCCAGTAATATCATTTTCTGGCCCCTCATTGCCATCTCCTCCCCCATGTTCCTAATGGATGCTTTTCTGAGATTTTGAACTTTGGTTATATCTTTTGGATGAGAGGTATAGGGGTAGAGGTTGGGTGGGCGTTCATGGTTTCTTTAAATAGCAATCGTATTTAGAAATAGTCACCTGCATTTTCTCATGAAATTACCCAATGGTTTCAGCCAAAGAACACAAGTTTATGGCAGCCTGTGTTAGCAGGGTGAACACCTGGAACAATGCCAACCCTTCCAGCTAGCAAGCCAGTGTGAAATGAAAGCAACTCTGTGTTGACAGCTTTGACAGAAGGTGCCACATACAAATTATAGTTAGTTCAAAAATTAGCTGCCAGATTATTAATTTGAAAGGAATGTGCACGGTGTAGTTTACCCCTTCTAGATCTCTGGCTGAGCTTTCTCATCTGTTGATGCTGATCTCCCCGCTTCCTTTAGCTCCTATCACAACACTGGAGACTCTGGAAGTCCTTGCCAGGAAAGAGTCAGAAGGCAGAAAACAGCTAGGCAGCCTTTTGCTCTTTTGAAGTTTCCAGTGGGTTTTGGCTATTTATATGGCATTCTGAACAATTATTTCACTTGTAGAATTCAGGAAAATTTCTAGACCCTGGATTGCTCATCTGTAAAAAGAGAAAATGAAAGATTCGAATAAATAGGATAGGACTGGTGATCTGTCAGTACCTTTTACAATATAATTTTTTCTGAGGTTAAAAATAATACTTGATTATCAAATAAGATAATATAAAAGTATAAATTTGAATATAAAAATTACCTTACCCATAATTTTGCCTTACTCAAAACTAACTCTTACCAATATTTTTTGTGTATTCTTTTGAGATTTTATTTCCTGTTTACATATTGGTCATTTTACATATTATGATTTATATACACTGTTCTGCAACTTTTTTCTCTTTTGCTTAGTTATTGGGCATACTTTCCCATCAGTAAGCTAGATCTCTTTTTTTTCTTTTTAATGGGTGTATAGTATTCCATTGTGTGGCTATTTCATGACCTATTTACCCAGCCTTTTACCAGATTGGTAAAAATTGCGTGATTTCCAATTATTCAGCAGTGCAAATAAAACTGTAATAAATAGCCCTCTGCATACATTTTTGCACTCTTGTCTGTATAATTTTACAGGATAAATTCTTTGAAAAGGAATTGCTGAGCCAAGGGCCCAAGATCCTCTTCAACACTACTTAAGATGCAGGGTCACCTAGGCAACCACCTCATATCAGATCTTGTCTTCTGGTGAGAACTCCCTCTCTATGTAATGGCCCCCAAATTAGCAAATTTCTAGAACTGCACTTCTGTTGGGGCTTTTCACTTCTTATCCAGCATGCAAGCATAAAATGATTCCTTTCTTGCTCATTTTTATGGGTGATAATGTGTTCCTCCCACCCAGCACTTCTTTTTATTTCACTACAGCTGTAACAAGCGCTTATAAAAGCAGCAATCTAGGTTACCTGAAAACCTTTTCCTTGTTAACATGGCTCAAAAAACTAAGACTAGAGATAGAATCGGAAGGCAGTAGCTCAGTCCTGGTTATATAAAGGTGCTTTTGGGTGTATCATTAACTTTTCCTCTTTGGTTTATCTGTTAAAAAACATAAGGGCACAATTCATTTGTTCAGTTTTAGTGGATGGACTCATATGCCTATTTAAGGTAGACCCACTCTATTGCCTCCCTTCACATAAATGAATGCAGTTTACTTTAGAAAAATGCAAAGTGAATGAGATGCTTAATAACAATAAACAAGTATCTTAATACTCTGTGATTAGCAGTCTGTAATGACTAATGTTTAGACCTCCCTGTTTCTGTCAAAAATCCATTTTATCAGACACAGAAATGGCCTAAATTATTTGAGATGCATTAGCTATGAAAAAGACCTCTTGCAGAACTAGATATTTAAGTCTGTGACCCTTCTGAGCTGGAGCAGCAATTACACGAGCAAAAGAAAGGATTCAGTGCCAGCAACCCAAAGCACAGTAGTTTCAAACTCAAGATACTCTCATTTCAGTATTGACATATATATTCTGCCTCACCATTCTTTACCCCAAAATTGCTCTATTACCCTCCAACCATCTAGTGTTTCTCAAAGACTTCTCAGGACCACCTGCAGAACAATCACCTACTTGTTAAATTGCAGACTCCTGGGCCATATCCTGCCCTAAAGAAAGGGTGCTTGAAATACGCAATTTAAAGGAGTACCCCCCACCCCCAGGTAATTTAGATGCACTCTAATATTTCAGGAGCTCTGTTACACTAGACCATGCATCTGAAACATTCACATGCAAGGAGGCACCTGGCAACTAGTTAAGATGTAATTGATTGAGATCTGAGCTGGGCCCTGAGGTTCTGCATCTCAGGATCTCAGATCTGCTCATGCCGCTGCTCTATGGATCCCACTTTGAGTAGTGAAGCCCTACTATGGGATACCTGAAGGACAAGGCTCTTTCATTTTTTTAACCCCATTGTGGGATTAAGTGTAATGAATGTTTCTTTGACCAAACAAATGAATGGATATCAAATCAGTGGAGCTGAGAACACTGGAAATGTTATCTAATCTTAACTAATACTGAAAAAATTTCAGTACAGACAGTGTGATGTATATGTTTATGTTCCTTTTAATATATAGGACATGGGGTGGTTAGTTGTCCTAATCATGTGTACATATCCTACACAAAAGGCCACATTCCAGAGGCAGCTATCACAAGAACAGCTATCTTTATTTATGAACGACAGTGAGGTTTTGGGTTTTGTTTTTGTTTTTGTTTTTGTTTTCTTTTTAAAGATTTTATTTACTTATTTGGTAGAGACAGAGAGGGAACACAAGCTCAGGGAGTGGGAGAGGGAGAAGCAAGCTTCCCACCAAGCGGGGAGCCCAATGCAGGGCTCCATCCTAGTACTCTGGGATCATGACCTGAGCCAAAGACAAGCACTTAATGATTGAGCCACCCATGCGCCTGGACAGTGGGGTTTTGTTACGGGAAAGGTGGGTGGGGTAATGGACATTGGGGAGGGTATGTGCTCTGGTTAGTGCTGTGAAGTGTGTAAACCTGGCGATTCACAGACATGTACCCCTGGGGATAAAAATTTGCTTATAAAAAATAAAAATTAAAAAAAAAAAGAAATGTTAATGGAAAGATGCCATTGGGAAATCTATGATGTTCAAGACATGTGCAGTGATAAAATATGATAGAGGAATTCTCTGCTTTTATAGGAAATTAAGAATTGAGAAAAAACAGTAGACTATACTCCCAGATTAGTGGGCTGCTGATTAAACAAGTCTTCTGACTCTGTGGTTAGCTAGATCCTACAGAAAGCACCTGCCTTAATGATACAGTTTATGC
Source organism: Mellivora capensis (assembly GCA_004024625.1). Taxonomy (NCBI): domain Eukaryota; kingdom Metazoa; phylum Chordata; class Mammalia; order Carnivora; family Mustelidae; genus Mellivora; species Mellivora capensis. Next base: position 44,712 of record PISX010007181.1, read on the forward strand.
AGTGTACTCTTGGGATACCTAAAAGGGTGGAGGCCTGGCATTCAGACATATGATTGTTCTATGCCTGGATGCTAATAAATGCTTGTATTTGAGGTTCAATTGCCCTGACACTTGTTTTCATTGTAACCTGTTTGAATGTATAAGAAGTAGATCTATAGATCACGTCTAACCACAGTAAATAACAAAATTGGCTCAGGTATGCAGGCAATAGGAAATACCTCGGTTCAAGTTCACTGCCATCTTTGTATTTGATCTGTCCACAACATTTAAAATAATTAAAGTGACTCACAAAGAATCACATAACCAACACCGGCCATGTTAATTGGAAACTACCTCCATGTAATGCTTGTCCTCTCTTTTTAGTAAATCCTTGACACAGAAAGGTAAATGATTTGTAACAGACTAAAAGTTTACATTGAGAATGTCTGCACTCAGGACATTTCAAATATGGACAGGGAGAAGCAGAAAGGGAAAACAGCTGGCTCTGTCCCAATTATAATAGTTATGTGTCTTCTTAGGTTTGAAGATTTACTGTGGGATGAACAGCCATGATCCTCATCCAAGCTCCCAGAAAAGAAAGGAGTGAGCTTGGCCCCATCTTGTCCTCCTACCTCCATTCAGTTGACAAATAGAAAATTTCTCCTTTAATGGAAACTTTTATCTGGGGAAGTGCAGATTGGGAATGTCTTGGGCTGTAGTAGAAGTGTATTCTAAGCAAATCAGTAATAGTAATGATAAAGATGATGCTAACTTAAATACTAAAATATAATGAGGTATTACTAACATTTTATTAAATCTTAAGTATTAGATATCCATTTTTCTGATTAAACCCTTAGTGATAAATGGGGTGATATTTGTGATAATACATACAAAGGTAAGAAATGTGAAATAAATTTTAATTATGTTTTAGGGGACAAAGTTCTTATATGTCAATAAAACATTAAAAGTTTTTGTCTTGTGAGATGGTACAAGGTATTTTGAATGACTGTTGAAATATGGAAGTCTAATTTAAGTGAGCTTGAGAGAGAGGTCCCATGAAGAATTTTTCCTTTCCTCTGGAGATTCAGAAGATTTATAGGCACACATGGGAAGGCAGAACAGTGAGGAGATGAGGGAATTTTAAGGTTCATAGAACAAATTGCACGAGTGCTTTCTCAAAATTTACTCAACTAAAAAAAAATCTAAATGAAAAGGGGAGGAGAATGTGTTTTGATCATCAAAGTGCAAGTTAAACTTTGGTCCTAGTCAAAATTTTATTACATGTTCTATGAAAAGGAGTCTGGCTCGAAAGACCAGGAAAGAGACTCTCCGCTGGTTACTTTAGCTTCTCCTGAAAGGCCTTTTCTTTCCTCAAGTAAATCCTGGTATTGTGCAATTTAGGCCATTCTTGCTGAGTTAACCAGACCAGGGAGGTCAGCAGTGATACCATAAACGATTGAGTATAGAATGACTTTAAGGATCCAAAGCCCAAATTCTGTCGTAAGGTTGTCAGACTTTCTGTAAATGACCAGGCAGTACATATTTTAGTCACTGGGGCATCCAGTATCTGTCACAGTTACTCTGGTGCATCATGGTAGCACAAAAGCAACTACAGACAATATGTAAACAAGTGAGTATGCCAAGAGGACTTTATTTAATGTGTGCCAATAAAACTTTACTTACAGAAACAGGTGGAGGGCTTAGTTTGCTGCCTCCCGCTCTACATCAATGGAGTGTATGTCTTTGCCTTGCTGTTTCCTGGTAGTTAAAAGAAACAACTTTTTTATATTTTTTTAGAAACAACTTTTATAATAGACTTGTCTTTAATGATTCTTTATTAAAGGTTTAACAAACATTTTTCTTTAGCACCAAGTATGTGGACTACACTTTATTAGTACTATGTATTGGGGGATCAGGGAACGGAAGGAATGGAAAGAAGGGAAATGGATAGCATCAAGTTTCTTCACCCCAAAGTGGCTTAAACAGGCATGAAATTAAATGGGACAAGTCAAGGTGGAGAAGTAGGTTTAGTTTATAAGCAGCTAGGTACAGGTACAAACTGTATTTATCTCTTGGTATATTCCATTGCCCCAGGGGTAAATGGATGGTAAAGAATTCCCCCAAAGCTAGGAAGATATATAGTTGACTGGAGTAATTATGTGTCCATCTATGAAATTCAGCCCATTGTGATTAGACATTACCTGCCTCATCCTCTTCTTTGGAAAGGCAGTATTCCTAATGTTCTCTCCTATCTCATACCTCACCTTTTCTCAATCTTTTTCCTATTCTCAAATTTTAATATTCCTAAGAATCACCACCAGGTGTTCTTGTTACAATGCAGATTCTGGTTTAGTAGGAGTGGTAAGGGGGGTGAGATTTTGCATTTCCAACATTGTCACTGGTTCCGGTTACTAGGACATATTTTTTGGTGGCAAGGTCTGAGGATACTTGAACAGGTCTACAGACAACATCTACATTAGATGAGGAGCCCAGCATTCCAGACTAAAAATAATTTCTGTTAGCAGAACTTGGAAGTGTAAATGTTGAATAGATAAATAATCTTACTCCCTTAAAAAATCTTGCCAATCTTCTTCCCTAAGAGTAGAGTGTCTATAAATTTTCCATTTATTTATTATGCATTTTTATAATGTGACAGCTGCTGTGAAAATACAAATAGATTATCTGGGTCTGTTAACACTTTATGCTAAACCTTAATATTACACTCTAGGTTGAAATGGTTTCTTAGAAAAATGTGAGGGAATAGGGTAAAGGAGAGGGGAAGTTTGATGAGTAGATAAAGGATCACAAATGTTTTGGTCATAGAAGCTGCCTGAGGCAGCTAAAGGCTAGATTGAAACTGCTGGAGTAGCTATGGACACACAGAAGGATTCCAGACCCAGAACTGAAAGAACAAGATGCAGGAAAAAGGTCCAGAGGAAATGGGCAGGGAAAGATGCTGAATTTCATCCACTTCATGCTGAATTTCATCCACTTCATACTTAAAGGGATGTGAGGGATGATCTCATTTTTTGTTTTTCACTTCTCTGGTCCCATGTTCCTAAGGCATACTTACAGAACCACTCTGAAACTGTGGACACCACATTATGCCTTCTGTCTCCTCCCTGTACCCAGCCCCCAGGTTGGTATATCAGACTCTCAGGGAGGAAGTTGGGGATTCTGATGTCTGATAGATCCTACTGTTTTGAGGATTCATAAAGCTTACTTATTTTATAGATGAGAAGCCCAAGATGTAGGGACAGTTGACTTGCCAGAGCTTAGCTAAATCATTTTTCCATAGTTGGTCTTCAAAATTAAATCTCTTCACCCTCAAGCTCCTGTCGCTCTACTATGGTCTCTACTCTTCAGCTCACAGAACATTTTTTCTCGTTTTTTAGAAACTCAGTGACATTGTGTAGGCCATTTATCAATTATTTATAAGCTCATTTGTTTTCAATATTATATAGTTAGTTATCACAACATTTTGGAAAAGCGCTCACTGATCCTCACAACAATGCCTGAACTATTTAGTGCATGCTTTATGTGTAAGAGCAGACTCATTAGGACATTGTATCTTTTCTATTTTGGTAAAGATAATTTAACAGTGTAGATATTTTTGCTTCAACACCTTAACCAATACCTCTCAGACTTCAGTGTATGAAATTATGATATCAAATTTTTAAAATTAATGTTGAATACCAAATATTTTGCATATATACACTATATATCTATAAATACCAACTTATTCCTCCTACAAAGAAGACATACCCTATCATAGCAAGTGATTTACATAAATTACTTCATTTTTATCCTCACAGCAACCTTATGAGATAGGAAGGGATTGTTACCGTCATTTTACATATGAGAAAACTGAAGTAAGTTGGCTGAGGTGACAAAGTTATTGAGTGGTAAAAAGACGCTGTAAGGGACTAAGTCTAGAATCTATTCTTTGAGCCCCCAAGGTACAACCCCAGGGTAAACAAACTATGTGGCCCTCCCTGGCCAAAACCAGCAACTACTTAGTCTGTAAATAAAGTTCTCTTGAAACAGAGCCACATCAGTTCCTTGAAGTATTGTCTATCACTGCTTGAGAGCTACAACAGCAAAGTTGAATATTTGTGACAGAAACCCTATGTCTGTCCTAATTGAAAATATTTATTGTCTGATCCTTCACAGAAAAGAAATTGTCAGCCCTCTTATATTGTATCAAATACACCATTCAATTTTGTGAATTAAATGAACAGTTGTGTCCTATAATTTTGAAATGTGTGTTAACATAGCATATAAAATGCATAGGTGCTCCCCCAACTTTTCTTGTTTCCAATATATAAGTAAATTTCCTCATACTTTTTTATATTTTCTGTCATTTTGATAAATGATTTACAAGCCAAAGTGAGAACTATCTTGCATTCATTCTTGGCTAAACATTCTAAATATTTTGAATTTGTTTCAGAGTGCACTATAAGTGTACACCTATTAGGATTAACATTTTAGCATGTGCTTTCTTAAACAGGTTACGACATAGGTACAGTTTAGAAGTCTAATGAAGGTTTGGTGGTATTTTGGGATAATAACTTCAAAATATACTTATTTTTAATTATATTTTCTTACCAGGCTCCATTTTAGAAGCTACAGAAAAACATATATTGTAAAATTGCTAATAAATTGTAGAAGGGTTGTGCAGCATATTTTTCTTACTAATTTTAAGGAGGAGTTTCTCAACATTATTGTGAATCATAATTATGTCATTATGTTATAAATATATTACATGTATTTACACTACATAATTAGACCTAATTCTAATTATGTAGATTCATGGTAATCAGCTAAAATTTGCTTTAAAAAACCAAGATAATTCCTCTAACAGATGCTACCTTAATAGAATATTAATTTTGAGAAAATCTCATGAAAGTAGGAAAATTAATAAGTAATGATTAAACTTCTAACATGCAAGCAGAATAAGATGCCATGTCACCACTCTTCTAAAGCTTTATTATACAAAAAAGTGTTCTGAAATACCCTCAAAAATTTCATAAATAATGTTTTGGAGAAATCATTTCTTAACTTAAAAGAGAAAGCAATCCAATAATAAAACCTCAAAGTTTTAGAGATTTGTTTTGGTTATAACATAAACACTTGCTTTTCAAAGCTCCTTATATAAAAACCTTTTTAAAGTAACAAAGAGGTAAATAAAAACACTATTTCCCACTGGAATCTTGCTCTGTAGATGTTAAATCTAGCATCATTGCTGTAAATTGCTAGTTGTAGTCTTTGATTGACATGTTTACCCAGATAATGTAACAGTTTTTGTGAAAGAAATCTACTTAGTGTCTGGATGACATGAAACATGTTTCTTGTGGAAGGAAAAGCCCCAAAGTGTTCTTTCAAATGGGAGCCTTTTCTCTCCAAATCTTCTGAGCAGATAACGAATCGTGTAATTTGTTTTACTCCTTTATATACCCAACTAGTAGTTCAGTTGCACAGTGCATCTAAATACACTTTTAAAATCCCTTTGGTGGCTCTGTCCTTAATTTTATTTCTGATTAATTTTCAACACTGAGTTTCAGAGACCCCATTCTGTACCACAAGATGTTTGACCAGGGAACCTATGTGGTTGTCTTGAGTGAGTTCTGTCTTTTCTATTGAGTTTTAACCGTGGCTCTGTTTTCAAGATGCTTAAGCGACTTGTCAGTATGCTTCAAAATGAAGGAAATTACTCATTATTTCTAATATTTTTTCTACTTAGTGTAAAGTGTATTTTTTTCTTTTTCTGTGAAATATATTCTTTCTTTTGAAGCTACTGCAGATGTCAAATTTACATGAGGATGATAAAGAATATTTCCAGAGCTTCTTGAACTTGTTCAGGAGAATTTGATCTTTATAGGGCCTTAAGCCTTGAGGGTCTAAAATAGCAAGTGGTCAGGAACAACAAAGAGGAAACAAAACAATCATTTCTCAAAAAACTGGTCAGAGTGGGCAGAAAACAGTTTGATTTTACATGGTGTACTACTCAGCCAACAGGCTTGAGGCTTAGTAATTGGACTGTGCTGAGCTCCTCTATAGCCAGTGAACTCTCTAGGCAAGTCCGTTGTCTATAAGCCAATGACTTGTTTAAATGGGACGGTCACATTTCCTAGTGAACTTTTGTGACCATTGCTTTTAGAAGCCCTATTTTACCTCTAATTTGGGAGGCAGCCATCACAAGGAGCTATTCCTGCCCTTTATATCCATACACAAGTCAATTCCCAAGGTTTTCCTCTCCCTGGGTGACTGTCCCTTAAACAGTCTGAAACCCTCAACCCATAAAACCCAGTCTTTGTCTTGGGATAGGTTTTCCTAGTCTTGGGCACAGTAAACTCAGGTTGACACTCACTATGCCTGTCATTATTTTACTTGTATCAGGGAAATTAAATTAATGCTGAACAAAGAAATTAAGTCAATAAAGTCTTATGCCAGCCTTATCTACAGCAGACTCATAGTAATTGAGGATTTAATATGTGCAGATTCGATTATTCACATGTCATTTGTAATTTTTTGTGCCAGGACACAAATTTGATCATGCCTTTCAAAGCCTGGTTACCTTAGAGTCATTCTATTCAACAGGGAGCCCGGAACCCTCATTTGAGAAAAGCTCATTAATTTGATTCTCATTATTTGTGCAGCAAATAAGGAAAAGTAAGCAGAACTTTTATTTATTTATTTTTTAATGAATACTGGTTACTAGCCTAACAACTACTAGTCCTAACTATGGAAATGGGAAGGTTTAAGAGAAGGGATTGTTCATAACTACAAAATTATGTTGTAAATTAGTATTTAATGTCTTCAGCATTGATCTAAAAGAATTCTTTACAGCTATTTTTATAACTTATTTTTGTGGGAGGGATAATGCAGATGGTGTCATTTGAAGGGGAACTTTCCAAAGGATCATTGACATGTCCTGTATATGACTGGGTATTCTTGTGTACATTCTATAACCTTTGTCATCTGGATAGCCATTTTTAGCCCTAATGAAACACACAAGTTGCCTTGTCCTCAATCGCTTTTCGAAGTATTTCTATAGACTAAATCCTTACCACCTTCTAAATGCAAAGGGAATTGATCTAATCTTTGTTCTTGGCAATTCAGAAGGTAAGAGAAGTACTAGAAAAACACTAGAAAAGAATTATACAGATTTTAGAAGAAACTATATGTTCTGAGGAAGTCAATACTTTGTGACTGCTTTTTAAAATAGGGGAATGGACTGTTTTATTTTCACTGGAGACCAGACCACTAAGCCATTTATTTTGATGTAAAAGAATGTGTGTTTTGGTTTTGGTTTTAATCCGGTAGCATGTCTCTAAGGGCCTAAAATAGTGCCTTGGGTTGAGGAAATGCTTCAGCAATACTTAGAAATGACCATTGTTTTATGCACTTTTTCTTTTATGTATTTATTTATGCAAAACAGAAAGCAGCATAGCACAGTCTTATTAGTTGCTTAAAATAATCTGGAAAATAAGCCACTAAAAATGACTTGAAAGGAGTGGGCCAGTGTGTGAAATATGTCTAATTACTCCCCTTGCTCTGTCCAAGGCAGACATCACTAATCCATCACTGCTCTCTTTTCTGCTGAGCCTGGATGCAGAACCCATCTTAATACATGGCTCCCACCAGTCACTGCCAATCAGTTGGTAACTATTTCCAAATTACTGTCATTGTTAAACTAGACATATTTTACTAAAACCTTAAACAGAAGGTAGCATCTTACAGTCATAACACTTTCTTGCCTTTCAGGCTATCACTGCGATAAATTCCTACTACCTGTTTCACACAGTCAATTAATCTCACGCATTAAAAATGCTGACCTAGATGCAGGAGTTTTGTGAATACAGTACATCTTCATTTTAACAGTGAAATGTAAATTTTCTAGAAAATTATTTGAAATGCATCACTTTCAAAAAAACCAAAATATCCCCTTCTATTAATCTACTGGTTCTCAATCAGGGGCAGTTTTACCTACCAGGGAATATTTGACAATGTCTGGAGACATTTTTGGTTGTTCCAAGTGGGGAAGAAGTACTACTGGATCTAGTTGGTGGGGGCCACCAGGAGTGCTGCTAGACATTCTGCAATATACAAAATAGCCTCCTACAACAAACAATTATCTGCTGAATTGACAAATCCTGCACTGAGCTATTAAAACACTTAATTCTAGGATAGATGTTGAAGGAGATAATTTTATAACTGAAATCTTTAAGCTATTTGATTTATAAGAAAAACTACTTAAATACTCTTTATTTTACCCTTATTTTTTGTATTGGTGAAAAATAATGGAAGAGAGGAGGAGAGACTGATGTAAAGATACCCAGAAGACCCCATACTTACTGATTCGATTGACTGATTGGTTTTTTATTCGAGTATCATTAACATACAGTGTTATATTAGTTTCAGCAGTAAAATATAATGATTCAACAATTCTATATATATATTTTTAGGGCTTATCAGGATATGTGTACTCTTAATCTCCTTTATCTATGTCTCCCTCTCCTGACCCAGCTTCCCTCCTGTAGCTATCAGTTCTCTATTTAAGAGTCTCTTTTTTTGTTTGTCTCTCTCTTATTTTTTTTTTCCTTTGTCCATTTGTTTTGTTTCTTAAATTCTATAGATGAGTGAATGCTCCTTTTTTAAGAGAAGTGTAGTTGTATTTGCAATCTATCTTTCGGTCTGGTGTTACCAATTTGATGAATAAGACTTCCCTAAAGACATGGATGCCACGGGTTCTACCTAGAGAATACAATTGCAGATCAGCATTGTACTTCTTTTTCTTCATCAGTGAATGAGCAAAGTGTGAGTTCTTCAGTGTTTCGCGCTGTGTTGAATCTCACACTGAGAAACTGCTCTTGTAATACAAGATGGATTTCAAGGGTTCTCCTTTTTTTTTTTTTAAGTGTTAAGTTTAGTCTAGCAAGATTTTTTTTCCCTATGAAAACTCAGTGCTATCTCTTAAGCAAACCAGTTCTTTATGAAATTTTCTCATTGCCAGATGTGGTTGAGTTTCCCTAATGAAGTGATGGGAGTTAGAAGGTTTTTGCTTATACTACCCCAAAACAAATCTTTACTTTCTGAGGATTAAATCCACCACCCTGCCTTCTTCCTTTGTCTAGCAAAGATAGTGAATGTCTTTTAGACTAAAAGATTCTGAAGGCACAGTGGCTGAGAACATTTCATATTAACTCAAACATATAAGCCTTAATAAGCCAATTTCCCATTCAGTTTAATCTATTTTCAGCAGATCAAAATAATTAAAAATGCTAACAGTTATGGTAATTTTCAATACACTGTGAGAGAAGCAATTTAGATAGCACCTTCCCGACGAATCTATATTTGTATAAATGCTGATCAAGAATATTTGTTCAATTTTATACAAATCAAACATGAATAATTTCTTCCATATTACTCCTTCCATTGTTGTGTTTTCCCTCTATCTAGTTATCCATTTGCTGCTGGCATGCTGCTCTAGGAAGATTTGATTAAAATCAATAAGTTATTGGGAGGATGGCAATTAGCAGTCTTTCACCTATAATAGCATTGTCTGTTAAGCTTCCTTTGTGTTAATCACAATATTTTAGCAAGACTCTCCTATCCAGCCATGCAATTTAATGAAATGGAAGGTTTAAAAAGCATCCTTAATTTGGGGACTGGAAATAACGCTTTTCTGTTTTTCACTGTTTTGATAAGAATACCCAGCATTTCTGCAGTACATCAGAGTCTTTATCTCCTCTGAGAGTTTCCCAATTTTAAGATCTCAGAAATAACTGCACAGAAGTTTATATTGCATAAACCTCAAGTCAGTTCAATATAGCATTAAAAGATAGCTGCAAATATCAACGTATAGATTTGTTTAACTCTTTCACAGTGACTTGATAGTTTGTTTATAATAGATAATTGACATGGAGGAGTTCTTCACTTTTACTGTATGATATTGAGTGGTAAACACTTGAGTGGTAAATGCCTGGGCTAAAGGCTGAACCTTGACTAATGTCCCTTGACAACAAGTAATGATTGTCAAAGTCATTAATTAGAATGGGGTCATAGTACCGTCCTTTTTACATTCATTTCATTTGCTTCTTTGTCTGAAGATTCCTTAGTTCATTTTTGTTATTCTTTCTTTAAAGGGAACACACATATATACAGTTAATGTGCTTGCTGTTTAACCATGTTGATTAGAAGGGCCACTGTTATCCAAAATTTTTACATAATGGCATTTGCTATGGAAACATAGATACTTCAGATAGTAAGCAAATGTTGTTCCTTCAGACCTGTAAGACCCTAATTCGTAAATTTACTACTATTATCTAAAGAATTAGTACCAAAAAACCCCATATTACATTGGAGACATTCAGATAAATAGCAGCCATTTGGAAACATTTGATTTCTTAGTACATTGTCTATTCAGTTTTTGCCTAACATTATAAGACTTGTTGTGTTCGTAGCTAGTACCTCTGAAGTGTAGAGTCCCAAGTGAGGATATGTAAATTGTATGAAAGGATTTTTTTTTTTTTTTTTGCCTACAAGACCAAAGAAGCAAAGGAAGGGATAATGGGTTATTCATAACAATCTATTTTTGGAGGAAAAGAGAAACTATAATATTAATTAGATTGTTCAATCTGTAGTGTTCAAATTCTCTAAATAACTGTGCATTGCTCCATATTTGCCTTTGTAGACCTGGCCTAAAATAAATGAAGCAACTTAAGACATTCATCATTGCCTTAGCTTCTTTAAAATATATATTAATTTTACCTCTACACCAGCATGATTTTAGGTACTTGGTATCATTTTTATCCATTTAATAAATTCAGTTGACTATTTTTAATAATAATGAATCTTTTGTTAGACTCTAAAGAAAGTTGAAGAATTTTTTTTCTAGCTGACATCTGAAATTCTTGTTGCAAAATCATTTTGCAGATGTTGACATCTAAGTAATATTTATTACAATATGAAAATTCTGCAAAAAGATTTTGTAGTTAGAGGACCATGGCAGTGGGTTAGGTAACTAGAGAGGTGAAAGGACTCCAAGTAAAATTTTTGTTCAGTTTACATTTTGCCTTGGACACTAGCATTGGTCTTAAATTGGCAAAGAACAACAGTGACAAAAATAACAAAACATCAAATCATTTGAGAATTCTGAGTTCTTTCTCCAGAACTCTGATAAAGTATCTATCTAATAGGTGGGGCTAAGGAATATGAGTTTTAACAAACATGTTTGTGATGCAAGTACAAGTGGTCTGAAGTCCACATGTTGAGAAACACTTGCTCATGGCCAAAGAAAATTCAGTTCCACTCATGGTATGTTAACCACCACCTCATCAATATTATTGCTACTGAATCAGATGTGATTGGAAGGTTTGCTCAGGTAAGTTTTGACCATTTCCTCAAAGTTCTTGAATGCATTGTAGGGTATGTTTGATGGGAATCTATTTTTATTTTTATTATTTAAAAATTTTGTTTATTTATTTTAGAGAGAGAGAACAGGGGGAAGAGCAGAGGGAGAAGAACAAGCCAACTCTGCACTGAGCATGGAGCCCGACATGGGCCTCCATCCCGTGACCTGAGCGAAAATAAAGAGTCAGTTGCTTAACCACCTGAGCCACCCAGGTGCCCTTTTGGGAATCTATTTTTAAAAGTTTAAGACATCATCAGATTTAGGGTCAACTTCAGGAACTACTACTAAGGCACTTCTCCAGAGCACCTCTCTGTAAAGTGTAGGAAGGTTTATTACTACATGTATTTGAGATATTACTACATGTATAATGAGATAGAAGAAATTATATTTTCCAGAATTTTTCTTTGATTGAAAGGATTAAAATGATTAACCATTTGGGGCTTGAGGATCGGGTCAGATAGTATCTCCTAAATAAATGCTTGAAAAATGTCAGTTCCATTCCGAGAAAGAAGAATCTGGTTAACTGAAGGGAATTCATTTTGAGTGGGTGGTGAGAGTATATGGCAGTGGAGGTGGGCAGAGCTAAGTCTCTTGGGACAACAGAGAGAATTTCCTATTGGTTATAAACTTTGCATTAGAGCAGAACTCCTTTCCAGAATGCTTTGACTTCTTTAGAATTTGTGCACATTAACTGTTTTTGTTCATTCATCAAATATATTTTATCATCTCTGATATATTGGTGAATTAAAAAATTAAAGAGTTTCTTATTCTCAAGGATTTATAGCATATTTGGAAGACAGATATATAGACAAGTGTAAACCATTCCATGAGTATTATATTTAAGGTACAGAGTATGAGGAAAGCCTTGAGAAAGCCAAAGCTTCTTGTGCCAAGTATTCTAAGGAAGCTGCAGTAAATAATATGTGAACTGACAAGATAATCGAATTTTGACGAGAGAAGCCGGGACATTCTGAGCAATAGGAACAGCATATGCAAAGGCAAGGAGGAACATAAAAAACTTGACCAATAAATGGCTACAGTCTTCTAAGAGTAGAAGAGTGTATGAGGGAGGGCTGGGCAGCTGAGCAAGAGTCAAACTAAATCCTAAACATCATGCTGTGAAATTGAGATTTTTGTATAAATGACTTACAGAGGAATGCCAGTCTGCTCTTTAACATGTTTTTCAGTTAAATTTTGCTAGAGTTGAAATATTTTGATGTTCAGCGCTAGGAAACTCACAGAATTTTGAGCTGGATGCTTACATGGTCATATGGACATGCAAGTTCCTTCTGAGGGAGAGGACAAGACAAATTGAAGATGGCAAAACTGGAGGGGAAGAGTTAAGAAACAACTGGAATAACCTAGATAGGAGATGATATAGTTCTCAACTAGGTTAGCAGTAAAAAGGATTGAAAGAAAGGGATGAAAAAGGAAATAAACTGGAGAGAAAGAAAAAGAAGCATATTTTAAATGACTTGGCAACTAATATGTGAGGGTGAAAAATAAGGCTAAGGGAATGCTTAAGTTGGTAACTGTGTCAATTAAAGTACCATTTCCTCAGATAAAGAGGAGAAGTCATTTCTTTTTGGTTGGCAGTACAGCTTTGGAAAAGGATAAGATAATAAAATTGCTTTTGAGAATGCTGAATAGAATAAGCACTTCTAAAATTGATTAGGCCTTTATTAAAGCATTAAACATATACTTAATTAATAGCTTCTGAATATTCACTTCTAAATGAAAAAATAGCTTATCATCATCTACTTTAATTCTGTCCCAAAGAGTCGCTGAACAAGAAAGGATACTGGATAAGCGACAGTTGAGGGAGATCCTGTTTTGGATCACAGAAGCAAATATGTTTAGAGACCAACATGTCTTGCACATTAAGCCATGTAGCCCATGTAGCCCAAGACCAGTCCTCCAGATAAGATTTGCTCTTTCTGGAGGCAAAAGTATGCTGAAGTCAGGGGGCATTTATGAAGGAGATAAAATGGGATCTAAGGGGATCTGGGTAGAATAGAACATATTCTCTGCTCTGAAAGCTTTCTGAAAATCTCTCTAGAAGACCTCTGCTTAGAAGATCTCCTGTCACTGAATTTTGTTCATAGGACTTTCATAGATACAATGAATTAATTGTCATATAATATTCTGAAAATATATTGTTCTGTATATAAGTTGTAATGTCCATTAAGGCAGAAATTTAATTATTTTGCTTATAGCTGTCAAGGTTCAGAGTTCAGTCAGAGAAGCGGAACCACTAGGAGATATATCTATGTAATAACAAAGGATTCACTACAGGCATTTGACCTTACGCAGCGTGGGAATCGGTGAAGCAGTCTCCGTAAGGCTGTTATCTTCATGTCTCATGCTGAAGATTAAATTCCATAAGCATGCAGACAAGAGTAGAAGATGGTTGGAAAGTTGAGATCAAGAATAGGCTGGAACTCCCAAGCATGGACTGAAACCCATGTCAGTCCTTGTTTCCTCTGACAATAGTGGCATGAATGTCCTGTAGCAGCCTTCCATTTTTGATAGAAATAAACATATACTCCTGGCTTATAAGTCAAGGTTAAGGAAGATCCAGGGAAGGTGAAGCATTGAAAGCCCAGCTGCTAGGTTACATCAGTGAAGTGAGCCAGCAGATCATTGACAGTGTAAAATCCAAAATGGTTCTTGCTTCACTTGTGTCTTAGCAAATCTCTCATAAGAAATGTCTCTTGAGGCCCACTTGAGCCAGAAGTAACAGAAAACGGAATTCTGGGAACTGTAATTCAGCCTAGATAAGTGGATATGTTACAAAGCCACCACAATAGGTGTATCTTCAGCAACTTCAGAATACCTACCACAGAGTAGGCACTAAATTAACATTTGCAGAGTAAATAAATAAATGGATATCCTGTGGAAGGAGGTGGGGCTTACCAAGGCTGACATGAGTCCAAAGAGCAAGGATGAGATAAATGTTTAATCGGTCCTTTATGGTACTCTGCCATGGAGTTCAAAGCCAAATGAGAACACACACAACTCTCTGTGTTTCTGTCTCTGTCTTTCATGCATTCTCTCTTTTCCTCTTTAAAATGTGTGAAGCATAGGTAATAAATTAGTTGAAGCAGCATTGTCCTAGTTTCCAGGCTACACACTCATTGCTGTAATAACTACAAAGCCTTTACAGTAATGGCACATGAGTAGGAATTTGTGAAATGAAATTTTTGGCAGTTCATTAGTAAATTTGGGTTTTGCCTCAGCCTTAGGGAACAGACGGGATCCCAGAAGGTATAGCAATCAGCAGATGAACTAACCCTCCCCTCAATAATGTGAAATGCTATTTTGATAGAATTAAACAATGAGAAATAAAGCCTATAAAATGAAATAATAGCTCATTAAAAATAATCTTTTTGAGTTATGTGGGATAGGAGAAAATACATTCTAATCACCACTGTAATTCAAATAACTAATATGGTAGTTTCAAAGAAATTTTGTTGTGTGTCCCCAAAAAGTCCTTTTACACTGGTTAGCTAAATGTTTCAAGATCTATATCATGCTTTAATTCATTTTGTGTCCCTGGAACCTATCATAGTTCCAGCGTGTCTTAATGCTCAGCGTTATTTGTTGGAAGAATAAATGAGAGAATGAATTTAGAGCATTTAATAAGAGACCTGGGAAATATTTACTTCACAAACTTAGCATGATTGGAAAAAGAGTCTGTAGTTAATGATACAGACTTGTAGGCAAAATCCAACTTAGAAAACTGAATAATGGGTTCTTGTTGAGGCAATGAACTGGCCTGATTTGTTGATTCCTCCCCCAAAGTCACCCCTAAGGAAACTATAAAAACTAGAGGAAAGCATGGATTTGAAGAATGAAAAATTAAAAACCGGAGGATCTCTGAGGAGTCTCAGGTCAATCTAGGTTGTGTGAGAGTTTGGGGTAGAGAAGGATTTAAGTATGAAGCAGAAGTCCAAAGGGGTTAACTTTAAGGACAATAGGTTGTAGGGTCCTATAAAGCTTTGGTCCTGCTCTTTTACTGCAGAAAGTGGACACAGTACTGTAGGCCTCCAATGTATAGTAAGAGCAAGGATAAAATCAGAACTATGTCAAAGCCATATTGGTGCACCTGAATAAGAACTTGCAGGCTGACCAGGCATGCTCAGGCATTCACATCTCCATTCCTCCAACCCCCAGTAATAAAAGATTGGGACGCAAGGGACTTTTGTTAGCATTGCTGCTTCCTGAATGTTTAAAGGTGAAAACATTGATCAAAAGTTGCCTGTTGGATTGGAAATAAGTGGGAATTCTTAGCAGTCTTTCTGTTATTTCTGGAGTTCTGTGTTGGAACTTTTCCCCTTCCAACTTATTATATTCACCTGGACGTATACCATCCAGGCTCTTCCTATTACAGGTTGCACACAGAACATCAGGTACTCCATGACATGAGTTAAAATATACTAAGATACATGCAGCAAAATAATAAACACATATTGTGCATATTTATGCCAGACTGTGGTTGCTGGACTTGGCAGGTAAGAATGGAGGAGTGAGTTAAACTTGAATTGCAGGTAAACTATGAATAATTTTTTATTGTAAGTATGTGCCATATATTTAGTATGAGTATGTCCCATATGGTATTTGAGATGTACTAAAAAATTGTAGTGTACATGAAATTCAGATCTGACTGGGAGTGCTGTATTATATCTGCCAACCCTACACCAAACAAAAGACATAAACACATTAGAATGGTTGCCTTTTGAAGGTACAGAGAAGGATAGATTTGGGAAAGTTTGGATAACATAGAATAAAATAGAGAAACAAAGAATCAAAACAAAAGAGGATATATATAAATCAAGGATGATAAAGTGCCATGTTCTGAGCATAATTAACTAGGAGATACTGAAAATAAAGAGAAATAAAGCCCAGTAACTTGGGAGAAAAAAGAACTCTTCTTCCACAAGTTATAGGAGCTTTAGTATAGAAGAGATATGGAGATCACAGTGTGGAACTGACTTGTGAGGTTCCCTGATAAATTAAAAAAAAATGGATTTGGAATAACTAATTATTTTTAAATAAGCAAAATACCTATTTTCATTTTTTCTGAAATTTTCATTAGTGAATAAAAATGTTTCATAAATGTTCAGTACTTTAAAATGATAAGTTCAGTGTTATTGTGTGATAAAAGCGTATTTTGAAGTACCACACCAGGTTTTAACCCACACAGGTAAAAATGCATGTACAAAATAATTACTTGAGCAGCAAAGAGTGAGTTAGAGCCTAACATGTTTTGGTCTCCTCCTGCAATTGCCACTTAAAGAAAATACCCTTAGCCAATATAAACAAGACTCTTGAATCATGAAGCCCCAAACCTGTCATAAGCCCAAGAATTTTAACAGCAAAGCCATTCTTACTATCTTATCATTCCTGAGACAAACAGTTTCCTCAGACCCACCATGGCAGTCAAAACACTGATATTTTGTTCCTTGCAAGTCTGAAACAATGTACAAATCAAAATGTTGGATTAACAAGCTTGTACAAGCAGCCAAATTCAAATAAGTGAGTTTACTCGTGGGGATATCCAGGTGAGCAAATTGCAGAATTCCTTGCTGGGTTCTTCTTTTCTTAATTAAAACAGTATCTGATGTGGAAACTCTGCCCTCATTTGCAGCAATTTGAGATGTTGGCATCAAATAGAAATGAGAGAAAAATCCTTAGACCTAAAAATCCAGTCCCTTCCAAATTCCCCACATTCATGCACAGGGTACATCACTTTCTTTCTCACATTCTTTATCTTATGAATTGTTCTTCACTCTCTATCCCCTTGCCCTCCAAATTCAGATCAAAGCTGCTACACTGTTCCTTTTGGCTTTAGGATACAGTTCCACTGCTTCTTCAGGGTTTACCTGTATTCCCGCCTCTGGCAAAGCATGTTTCTAGAACTCTTGTCTCCCCAGTTTATGTTCATGAATTTATCACTAGAGTTCTCAGCTAAGAAGCTGACATAAACTAGCAGCTGATTCCTGAGAACAAAGATCTTTGAGCCAATTTCAAATTTTCATAATAAACAACTAAATACCCCTCTGCAGTTTGGCTCATATTATTCACCTACAGCCTAGTAGCTCTAGTGTTGGGTCTGAACTTATTATACTGAGTGCTTTGAAATCCAAACTCTGATGGCTGGTGGCTGTGTAAATATGGCAAGTCTCAGCTTCTCTTAACTGCATTTGCTAATGAACCAACCAAATACACTCTTTATTTCTTTATTTGTCTCTGACTTTTCCATTAAAACTCTTCAAAGAAAAAAGCTGAGCAGCAAACCCATTTCTAGCAGAAAATATTTGAGGCCTGTGCCATTTAATTAGCTGTGGTCTTGGCTAGGTAATTTTCTGTTTATATTCATGTATATATATATGACTATATATGAATAATAATTGTACCCACCTTATGATATTATTGTGGATATTAAAAATTCAACAAATAGTTTTTGAGTGTCTGTAATATATGTCTTCAGTAAACAAGATGGTCTCAGAGATTATATTTTAGTGTGGGGAGACAGAAAATAAGCAAATAGGCAAATGTTAAACAGCATAAATAGCAACAAATAGGTGATTCATTATGAAATATAATATATGTACACCTTCAGAAATATTTAGCTTGTTTTTTAGTTCATTTACTCACATACTTACATATTAAAGAAATAGAATTATATATTTACTCTTCTAGGTACTCTACCAGATAAATCAGGATTGGAAAGCTTTCTCTGTAAAGGAAGAGGTACTATGTATTTTTGGCTCTATAGGCCATAAGGTCTCTGTCTCTGCCATTGCAGTGCAAATGCAGCCATAGATAATACGTTAACAAATAGGCATGACCGTGTGCAATTAAAGCTATTTATGGACACTGAACTTAGAATTTCAAATACTTTTCATGTGTCACTAAATATTAATCTTCTTTTGATCTGTTTTCAACCATTTAAAAATATGATAATGATTCATATTTGGTACGTGATTCAAAACAGGCAGCAAACTGAATTGACCCCAAAGATCCCTGATCTAGGCTCATTCCTCAAACTTTAGTTTGTGTATGAATTACTTGAGATCCTGTTAAAATGCAGATTTGATTTGGTAATCTGGATGAGACCTGAGATTTTGTCCTTCCAATAGGCTCCCAAGGAATACTGCTGTTACATGACTGGAGTAGTGAAAATATAGAAATTATCCTTGTAAACACAGAAGAAGTTCTGCAAGAATACAGAGACAAGTGCTATAGAATATATCTCTGGATAGGACAGGAGGGCAATGAGGACTAAAAAGAACCTCCATATTTTTCCTTAAGTGTTCATTTTGCTTGATTTTTTTTAATTTAAATTTTATTTCTAAAATAATTGTCTTTTAAGAATATGAGATTCAGGGAAGACAAAAACAAACTTGGCAGAGTCATAGGTTGGAATTTTCAGGAGTTATTAAATTCATGGTTTTTAACAATAGTAACAGACATAAAACCATGTATAATATCACATTAATAGGAGATTAGTAACACACACAATATGTTAATCATATGTTAATCATGTTAATAGAAAAAATTCACGTTATATAAACAGTTATATATAAAATAACTGCACGTTATACCATACACATGCATATACAAACCCACAAAAAAGAAACAACACAAAATGTTGCCAATGATTGTATATGGGGAAAGAAATAAGAGGGTTTTTACTTTTTTCTTTATACTTTCCATATTTTTAAAAATTTCCATGGTATTATTTTAAAATCAGAAAAATTAGATACTTTTTACACAAGGTGAAGAAACAAATTAAAAATTGACATGCTAAAGTGATCAGTTACTCTTCACTCAGTCAAGGAAATTTAATTTATTAATTTATTTTGTGACTGCTCCCTGAGTCTAGGCCCATGACCTTGATAAAGTAGAAGTAGTAGCATTTTTGTTCTACAAGGCTGGAAACTTCCAGTGAAGACCCAGTGGTCACAAGGGGCAAGACCTAAACTCCAACTGAGGCCTTCCAACTCCAAGCCTCATGTTCCTTCTCTTTACTGCTTCCCTCTGAGCAAACATGGAGCCATGCAGCTCCCTATCTAGTCAGTTCTCTAGGTAGAACCATCGTAGAGCGAACTGTAAATTTACCAAGGCTTGGCTTAAGCAGTGGTATAAATTAACATGGTAATTTAATTCTAACAGATATATCCGAAGAGGTGTACTTCACATATTGAAATTTGAAGATGCTTATAGTTTGGGAGGGAGGAAGATTTTTTCTCTTAAGAACTGGGCAACTACACAAAACAAAGTCTTAATTATTCTTTCTTTGGAAAACAGAAATGCCACATATTTTTGTTCTGTCTGAGGCAGATGAAAGGAAATATAAGCTTATGAAATAAATCTTAGAGAATAAATTATGTGACTTCTGGATGAGTCTTCACCATCTTGAGAGGTAGCCTGTGCTTTGTTTTGATAACATCTACTCCTACAGAGTTCTCATCTTGTCCTCAAATTGTAGAACTTCCACCTTCTTGTCTTCCTTTTCTTCCCTGGAACCATGTGGAAAAGTCATGAGATTTATAAGGCTCTGTGAGGGACCAGAATCTGAGAACATCCCTACTGTCCTGCTTAGGAAACCGATGTCATGATTTTGCTCTTTTCATTTTAGTACCCTATGTCTGAGTCCAGCTTTAAAAATGTCAAAGCCTTATTTAATTCTAACAACATCATTTGATGTAAGCTGGGCAGGGTCTATTAAGACACAACTCAGAACGACTGCATGACTTGCCTGAAGACACACAGCACATGGATGGTAGAACTTAAAATAGAAGTTAAAGTCTTCTGATTATGGGTCCAATTCTCTTTCCGCTAAAACTTAGTTGATTTTGCGAAGAGGTTAAACTCAGAGTCAGATGAAGAACGAAGTTTGTTAGGATGTTTTACTTTGTTTCAGGTTAAAGTTTCTGTAGTTTTTGGATTTTACATTAAATCCAATATAAGTGAAACAGGAACTGAAGTTAACTAGGGCACATTTAGCCTTGTTATGTGTCAAAATACCATTGGATTTGTCTATTTGAATATATTCCAGGAATTTTCACAACAAAGAACAAATAAATGCTTGAATTCTTAAGTATAATGCTTTATGAATTTCGGAGTCTCATTTTTGTGATTTTCTTGGTATCCTGATTACTGTTAATATCAAGCTCGTCTTTTGATCTAAGATAAATGATATTTTTTAAAAAAATTGCCGTTGAATTTGCTACTGCTTTGGCTTTGATATGTTGCTTTATTCATATTTTCTTCTTTTTCTTACTACATATTACATTTCAGGGTCTTTGAGAAACAACCTTTTCATTTGCAGAAGTCCAATTATAGATTTTTAATAAAAAGGGGTGTGATTGGATTTGTTATTGTAGATTGAGTAAAAATCCATTAGTAAATTAAACTGAAGTTACTTCTTTCACAAAGGAAGAAATTTATAAATCAAAAAACCCAAGGTTTCCATAGCAATCTGTGGCATCTAAAGATTGGAAACAGAGGACCATATTCTACTTTCTAGAAAACACTTCATTAGCGGAAAGATATATGATATGTCTTTAGGGTGGAATATGACAATAAAAGTAGATCATCACTTAACAAAAATACTTTCATTTTTTTCCCCAACTAAAAATAATGCAAGGTAATTTAGAATGACTTTGAGAAAAATATGTATAATATTTCTGTCTTTGGCACCATTTGATATTTATTCAATAACAGGAATGGGGGAGGATCGCATACTTAGCTGACTATATTTATTGAAAATACCCTAACTGTAGCAAAAATGTTACGTGGAAAACTGGAGAAAAGGAATAAGATTAGAGAGAAGAAGGCATTTTTTGAAAAGCAAGAAGAGAATCAAAAGGGGAGCGAAGTCAGTCAAATCTGAGGTGGACTTTCTCTAAGAATGAACACAGAATTTGTGTGTGAGCTGTATGTGTCTTTGCATGGTTTCTGGTCTTTTGGCTCATCAGAGACATACCAAATAGACCTGCTGCAGTGGACATCTGTTGTTTTTGCCTGCCCAGCATCCATTCCCCCTTCTTTTGGTAACAGCATTTTAATTTTCCTTTGAAAACCTACACTTTGCCCACCATGTATAATCTTTGTGTGATATTCATTCAAGGTGTCTTGCTTTCTTCTGGCCAAAGGGTAGGCACCTGACCCCAGCAGGCCAGCCAGATCTCCCATGGGTGTCTGAATCCTTCACAAATGATAAATGGGCAGGAAATGCCTGGCAGGGACCCATCTCAACTGTAGCACCGTGAAGAGATTCTCCTTTGTTTCCTGCAATTTTGATACTCCGAGCCTCACAGTTTCCATCTTTTCAGATGCCTGATTGCTCAGGTTCTCCTTGTATTCAGATTTTTACAAAATTAGCTTGCCAAAGACAACAATTGATTTTAGCCACAGACTGAGACTCCAGACCATGAAGAAGCCAGATGAGAAAGAAAGCCACTCAGTTCTCTAAGTATTTTATAAAATGGGATGATTCATTAAAGTAATTTTAAAAGACCTTAGTGGAAAGAAGTAATCAGCTTTCTATGAAGGACATGAGTGCAAGGCTGTTGTTGTGAGTTGGATATACAGTGGCATACCCTGAGACTCACATTTGTTATTTTTTTATTAATATTAGTTTTCAGAACTCATTTCTTTTAATGAGTTAGAGAAAATTAGCCCATTTTTCAGATGAGAAAAATTTGTATGTTTGATAAATGACTTAGTCAAATAACAAAATGAGTAAGTAGAAAAGCCTAATCAGGTTTTTGTTCTCGACAGTCAGAACTTCTGTACTTTCTATAATTTAAAAAAAAAATTCAAATTCTCTAAGTTTTATATACTACACTATAGCTAATGTGTATGGTATTATATGGGAGGCATTGTATATTAGGATTTCTCTCCATGTTGAAAGATGGTTTCACTCTCAGAAGAGTTGTGATTTTTTTTTTCCAAGCCCCAGATGTTCTAAGCCTTCTCTGCCCCCTCTAGGAGTAGTAATTAATAGTAATACTGGTAATAATAATAGTCAAGCATTATAGACCACTTGTTATTTCTCAGTTTCTGTATTTGCCTCAGCATAAAGATTGTTTCACTTAATCCTTACAACAGCATTTCAGAGCGGCCATTACTATTATTACCATTATCTTCTTTTCACAGAAGAAGAAACAAGCTTAAGGAAGTGGATGTGAACTGCCAAGAAAGTCTCCCAGGTACTGAGAGGCAGGGAGATGATGCAAACACAGCAAGTTTCACTCCTAGCCCTGCCTCCCCTCCCACCACAATCCCAACTCGTTAACTTTAGTTTTGCTTGGTGGGCTTCATTCTTGAGTTATCATTCCTTAAAGGGTTTTTATAACAATAAAAAAAAAGTCGATTAAATTATCCTTTATCAGTAGGATATAATTCCCTTTTTAAAAAAAAATTAATAGTAGTATGCCGAATGGAAGGTCCTGGGGCAAGCGCCCTTCACAACTTATCTCCCAGGCATCTGGCTCTTTTCTTTACTCTGTTTTAAGCCCCAGCTACAGTCTATCCTTAGTTAAACTTCCTGGGCATTGGTTGCTCCCTCCCATGTCCTCTACCAGTCCTCCCCACTAGTCCTTGGACTGGTGAGAGTTAAAATACAAATTTTTGGTTATATAGCTGTCTTCCTCATAAGACTATGTATCGCTCTAAGTTTACAACTCAGATTATTCGTTGTTATTTTCTAAGATGCTTGCACAGTACCTGGCACATGGCAGCGCTCTGTAATGTCACTAAATGATCTAATGAAGTCTTTATTTGAAGTCTTAATTGACCTCCACTTCACAAGTACATTTTAAAAAACAGAACTTTAAAAACACTTCATGTCTTCCCCTTCCCTTGATTTTAATTATTTACATTACAATTACTTAATCATGTGGCAGATAATTAAGGGATACATTATTTATGTTAAATAAATTAGCCCGCCATCCCTTCTCTCCTTCCCTTTGGCTGCAGAGCCTGAGCTTCAGTCATCCTACAAGGAGTTCTGGCACCTTCTGGGCCCAGGCGGCAGCACCATTATGGTTGCCCGTCCTGCCAGTTTCTTTGACAAGTTTGCCTATGGGCACTTGTGCTCCCACTCTCTTTTCTCCATTCTGTTGCTTCTTTGCCTTGGTTATTATAAGTCCTAGAAGCTGTGTGACCATAGGCAACCCCTTAACTCATTTGGGTCTCAGTTTCCTCATCTCTTAATGGTTCACAGAATCGTGGTAAGAATTTAATGCTCCATTGCCGTGGACCTTTTCATAAATAAAATGCCAGCTTAAACAATTTTGTGCTGTAAAAATGCATTAGTGTCCTATTACATGTCTGTAGGAGCCATCTATATTTACCAGCAATAAATTGGATTTGCAAATCTATGGAATGCTAGAGCTGGAAGCATTTAATCATAATAATCTATTCCAATTTCTCTTTCTGCAGATGAGAAAATAGGCTGAGTGCATAAGTCATTTCCTCAAGATTTACTAACCTATTAATAGCAGTGATGAACATTTATTAATAATAACTAACATTTAATGAGTCTGGGTCTGTATAAGGCATTGTGCTAAGGGTTTCACATACTTTATTGCATTTAATGATCACAGAGATACCTGAGAAAAAGTACTACTCATTTGACTGATAAAGAAACTGAGGCAGAGAGTTTATATAATATGGCCACATGTGTGGAGATAGTGTAAACAGCAGTGTTAGGGCTCAAGCCCAAGCTCCTCTTAGATCAAGAAACAAAATTCTTGCTCATTATGCTGAATTACTTCTTATAGCAGTAGCCATTCAGGAGTAGGTCTCCAAGTAGGTGAGTTTGAAATTATTGAATCTTTGTGATACTGTCATTAGCCTACCCAATTCCCAGATATGCACCTCATAGGTGTATAGCTCATCTCACAAAGAGTGCCTCTATGTTGCAGAAACAAAACTACGCTAGGTCCCCAGTGACCCTGTGATAGAGTTGCATGGCTGAGCTCTGAATGTCAGCATCTGTGAATCCACTTAGATATCTTCTTGATGTCAGCATTTATACTTAGAGAGTTTTGACATCTGGAAGAGTGCTCTTTCTTTTACCACCGGATGCAATGTGCTCTCCGAAATATTTGGAGGATTTCACACCTAATGGATCCTTCTGAGCTCATTAGTTAATAACATACATTTAATCTCTAGACAATGGCTATTCCCTGTGGTTTAGGTAGGCTCTTCTTTGTTTGGTATGTGACACTCTAGTGTTTTGTCAGCCCCCAAAGAGGGCTTTTTGATTTCAGATGTTGAATATGACTGTTGATTCTGGCTCAGCAGTCTTCCATTTCCATCCAGTGTTTATGTGGAAGCAGTTGAATGCTTCAGGGAATTTATGTAGCATGCCAGTACTTTAGTTCACATGAGGGAGGACAGGGTGCCCATATTTGCTGCATGAACTATGTGTGTTATTACATCTGCAACAATGGTTGAACATGCTGTGTTGCACAGAAGACAGAGTTTCCCCCAGAGAAGAGATCCTCTGTCTGATTGACAGGGCAGGTGACTGCAAGGTCAAGGTTGTTTAGTGGTACAGCCATCTGTTATTTTGGCAAGTATTTGACTGTAGGGCATTAATGTGTTTGTAATTTCCCACTTGATATGAGAATAAGGCTAAAAAGACATTGTTGTCATTGGGAGCAGCAGGGCAGACCAGCACTAGCGGTCCACCCCCCAGCTTCCTGTTCAGAGTGGCACAGTCTGTGCTCAACTTTCTTTTCTGGGTCCCCCTCTCTGGCAATTCATTGAGAGGGCAGCTCATTTTGTCTCACTGCTTAGAGAGAAAAATAAAAAGCAGCTCTCATCAGGGGATTATAATAAATAGTTTAAAATCACTCATAAAGGTCTTGATCATTATAAACCTTTTTCTAAAGTGAAAGAGCCAACTCTTCTGTTTTGCTAGAAAGCAATGAAATCTCAGTATCTATTCATATGTTCATTCCACATTGCCCAGTTTGGCTGAGATGTCTGTGCTGAAACAGAGGATTTTGATTAAGCACTTAATATGCAAGGAGATATTTGCCTATTGTTAAATTGCTAAGCCTGCTCTATGGGTGAGAACAAAAGTGGTAGCTCTGGAGCTTTTCTGGTAAATGGGCACATAACTTCTTTGAACTTTCATCAATGCCAAATTCTCAGTAAGTAAAACATTTCAGAGAACGATCAGTTACAAAAATGTCCTCGCAGCCATCATGAAAGCATAGGTGAGCCATACTGACTAACAGGAAACAAGATTTTAACTTCCTAATAAATGCATTAGTGTATGCTGCTATCTATTGATTGCCTAAGTTTAGGGAGCTCTTCATTTTAAATTAAAACAGAGAAAAGCAGATGGAGAAGAAATTCTTTTTTTTTTAAATTTTTTAATTTTTTATAAACATATAACGTATTTTTATCCCCAGGAGTACATGTCTGTGAATCACCAGGTTTACACACTTCACAGCACTAACCCTAGCACATACCCTCCCCAATGTCCATTACCCCACCCCCCTTTCCCAACCCCCCTCCCCGCAGCACCCCTCAGTTTGTTTTGTGAGATTAAGAGTCACTTATGGTTTGTCTCCCTCCGGTTCCCATCTTGTTTCCTTTCTTCTTTTCCTATCCCCCCAACCCCCCATGTTGCATCTCCACTTCCTCATATCAGGGAGATCATATGATAGTTGTCTTTGGAGAAGAAATTCTTAAACAGACTATAAGTGAATAAAAAAATAACATGTTTTCAGACATGGTGTACTTTGAGGAAGAATAAAGTCACCCAAAGTAGTAGAAGGATTTAGCAAGAAGACTGTCCTTATTGAAGTGTAGTTTTGGGTAGGGCACTTCAACTCCCCAAAAATGTTAGTCTAATGGAGAACCAACATGTATAAATAAAACTTTCAGAAGATATGCAAAAACTCAAATATTGTAAGGATAAATCCACATCTCTCTTTCCTCATGATTTTTATCTGTCAAAATTGTGGCTGAAGACATTCAAGTAAATGTATATACCTTAATAGACTATAGAGTAGCAATAACTCTAAGGAAAAGGAGCCTAGCCAAAAAAAATCTAGATTTTCTTATCTCAGAGAGATAAAGGGATTTGGGGTACTCTGGTGAGATTTGGAATTGGGGAATCTGGTGGGTTTTAGCTGTTGTGATAACACTGTTTTGCTTTTGATTGATATCAAGAAAACCATTCCTCAAAAGTACTGCTTTTCTTATATTCCTCTAAATGTTTTCAGATCATTTTCTATGATAATTATTCAATAATCTCTATTTTTTATTATGATAGTGGAAAACAAAGCAGTACCATAAAAAAAGACTTTACACTTTTTACATGCTTATATAAAAAAAAAAAGGATATAGATTTGTTATCAGCTAAAACTTCCACCTGAGGAATAATTATGTTTTGGATCATGGATTTCTTTTTCTTTCTTTCTTTCTTTCTTTCTTTCTTTCTTTCTTTCTTTCTTTCTTTTTTTTTCTTCCTGTTTGGGATTTGCTGAGCTTCTTGAGTTGTAGGTTTATGTCTTTAACCAAACTTGGGAAGTTTTTGCCATTATAATTATTCAAATTTTTTTTTTGGTACTGTATTCTTCCTCCTCTCTCTGAGACAATTGTAGACATTCTGTTATCATCTCGTAGGTTCCAGAGACTCTCTTCATTTTTAAAAAATTTCTTTTACCTTTTTCAGGTTGTTATTTCAGATTGTTATTTCTTTAGGATCACTCTTTCTTTTGTCATCTCCATTCCGCTACTGAGCCCATCTAATGAGTTTTAAATTTCATTTATTGTATTTTTTCAGTTCATTAATCCAGTTAATTTTTCATTTTATCTTTATTTTCTTTGAGGGGCCTCTATTTCCTTTTGCAATTATTTGTTGAAACATTTTTATGGTTTAAATTCTTCAGCAAGTAATTCCAGTTTCTGTCATCTGGCCATCAAAGGATGGTAATTGTCTTGTCCATATAAAGTTGAGATTTTCCTGGTTGGTGGTATGTCTGATAATTTTGGGCAAAATCCTGGATGTTTTCAGTATTAATGAGATTTTGAGTCTTGTTATATCCTAAGGAGAATGTGTACACTTTTTCCTGTGCAGTTAAATTCAAGCTACAAGTCACAGTGCATCTTCTTTGGGTGGAGGCCCTGATGTCACTTCAGTGTTCAGATTGTCTATAGTGCTGTTCAGATCTTTTCTACCTATGTGCCACAGTGGCCCCTCTGGGTTCCTGGATAGTGGTCTGTTTATTAATTCAGCTCTCAGGTTTATGTAATATGCTGATTAGAATCAGATGCACGCATGCCTGAGTCTTTTTTTATAAAGAAGTTGATAGTGTTACTGTCTCATACTTTTGTGCAGTCTCACTACTGTTTCTTATCTTCTTGAAGTGCCTCTTTGTAGTGTTCTATTCAGAGTACTAGGGTGATTATGTCTGCATCCTGGGCCAAGCTGTATGAGGACAGAGAGACAAAAACGAAACACCAGTGTTATCCTCACACTCTTGGAACCATAGCTCCACCAAAGAGAGAGGAAGGTAACTCCTCCCTCAGATTTTGGCTCCTGTGGTTTCCCATGTCTGCCACTATGTCTATAGTCTGTAGCACAGGATTGCTTAAGGGCTGGAGTGTGAGACAATGGAGAAGGTAACGAAAGAAGAAAAATGGGGATTTCTACCCTCTCTCTGAGTGTTGGAAGTTCTTAGTTCTTCTCTTCTAGGCAGAATCAGAGAGAGCCTTCTCTGTGCCTCAGTGGCCCCTTTTGGGTGTCAGATTACTTTGAGATTAAATTGAGGGAAACAAGAAAAACATGGGTAAGCTCATTGCCACTTCAGTGGTACTATGAATTCTTGGCTTCTTCCCAAATCTGCTTGCTACTATTTATTTTTCAGAGTCCTTGAAGAGTTGCTTTATTCATTCTGTCCAGGTTTTACAGCTGTTTACAGTGTAAGGGTGGAATGTGCTTATTCCATCTAATCTGGCCCTAAAACCAGTTTGCTATATGTTAAAGTATTAGTAATAATATGGCCAGTCTCACATAAAGCTTTTAAAATATTTAAACTTCTTGGAATTTATAATGCTAAGGGCCACTAATTCAGCTTTCGTATTAATACCAAAACAAAAACCCACTACTGTAAATGAGTAAATTTTAAAAATATTTTGTTTTATTTTTGAATGTTGTCAATGGAATGAGTAGCAGTCACAAAAGATTATCCCTTCTTCAAGCCCACAAATTGTCTTAAGTGAAACTTCAAACCTGCCGCAGTAAGTACTTTTAGTACTGGCTCATCATTTTTCCTTTGTGAACTGAAAAATAGTACTTTTAAACAAAGCTATAATATCTTCCTTGTTAAAGAAGAGAGAAGGGGAGGACCAATCTGTGGCTCCCCTAAGAATCCTTATGTAACTCTTTCATATTATTTGGATTCTACATAAATGCATTTCTAATACGATTTTAAATTGCTTTGTGTCAGGGAATGCAGAGTACCTTTAGACCTCTGGGGATTATGGTCCATTTTAACAGATGTTTTAGGTAAGATTTCTTAAGTAAAAAAACAAAAAACAAAAAACTGAAGCAAAGGGTTTTGGGTATCCAAGATCTAAGGCATTTCTGGAAGCCTTCTTATTTTCTCCTAAATGGAAAGGTGGATGCAATTGGAAATATGGTCCCTCGTAATATTGCTGGCCTTTTTTGGCACCTCTCTCCTCTTCCCCATTTCTATAAGGTCATACTCTCTCTTCCTAGACAAGATGATAGGTGATTACTTAGTAAAGTTTTGGCTGAAAATTCTGTTTTATAATTTATAAGATATAAACTATTAAATAATAGAATGAAAGGACAAAATCTAGTAGTAAAATTTTGATCATGGTAGCTGGCAAGAGAGAAACATTCTGAGTTAAGGGCAATACCATTCCTTTAAAATTAAACCATGTGTATAAATGCTCATTTATAACTTTATGTCCATCCTTTGCCTCTTTATTGTCTTTGAAACACATTGTTTTGAGCACTATCATTTATAGAGATGAAAAAGCTGAGTGGTATGTAGCATCACCATATGAAAGAGTAATTTAATAAACATTTTTTAGGGTATTGGTAAATGAGGGCAGCAATCCCTTTAATAAACTGTAAATGGTATCTTTGGGTGTCCTTTTTCCCCCCGGTGATTTGGTGCTTTTTGTTCTGCAATGACAATATTCTACTTCCAAAAGGCATGACTCAGTCTGTGAGCCAATGTCTTCTTACTTGTGAAATCAGATCGCTCATATTAAAAGAATGCATCCCTTCACTTAGAGGTTTGCTATCTCTCAGGTTTCCAAGTGACAAAAAATATTTGATTCTACCCATGATATAAGAATGCTAATAGCTAAAATTCTTCGGGTACTTTAATGTGCCCTGCTCTGTGTTAAACACAGTACATGTATTAACTAATCAAATATTTACCACCCAGCCTCTGTGGACAGATAATGTTTTTGTTCATATTTTACAGATATACGAAACTGACACTTGGAAAGGTGAAATAAATTATCTCGGGATATTTCAGGTGGTAAATGGCAGAGCTGGCATTTAAACCTAGATTTTTCTAACATCAAAGCCTGTATCTTATCCAGTCTGCTGTAAATAAATAGGAAACAGCTGTTTCTCATAACCTTTTACTTTACTTTTTATTTTTTCTCACCCACTTTTGCAGTCTCATTAGACCTCCCTCATCCCCCACCATAGCTACTCCGAGTGTTTTAGAAGTTCCCAGGCATTTCTTCTAGGGGTGCTGAAGTAGTCTTTGTAGCAATTACATACCATCCAGATTTTACTTTTTTTTTTTTTTCCTGGCTTCCATGGGGCTACAAGAAAGCGGGTCTCCACTGTCTTTTCCTCAGTGACCCCTCTTGCAGCCCTCATGGGATCCCAAAAGTTTCATCGTCCTGACACCACCACACCTAAAAATGTATCCTTAGAGAGATAAGTATTAACTTTTCCTTTCCCATCATGATCTAACTGTATCAGTTGTTGTTTGGAGTCCTGTTTTCCAACTCTTCACAATGCCATCTTCCTCTCATCTTGTAAGTCTCCTCAGAAAAGTCTTCTTTGATCATACCATCTAAACTTTACCTGTACTCCCACTCATGTTCATTTCCAGTGGGTCACTAATCATAATATATCTATATATTATATATTGTAAGTTATATATTCTAAATATATATATATATATGTGTGTGTGTGTGTGTATATATATATATACACACACATATACATACACTTCTTTTCTGTTTAACTTAGTTGTCTTTTCTTCCGGTAGATAGTAAATTCCATGAAAAACATATCCTTTTCTGTCTTACTTTTTTGGAATGTTCCTAATGATTACCATTATGCCTGGCATGTAGTAAGCATTGAATAAATACTTGTTGACTGCATGAATGAATTTCAGCCTGGGTTTGAGCCCCTTAAATTAGGCATAGGATTTAATATAATCAACATATAGAGGCAACTACATATACCCCAAGGCATAAGACAAAAATATTAGAAATTATATTTATACTTACTATTTATATAAATATGTAGAATGGAATTAACTTTAACAACATTTTACATACAACTTAATCTGAAGTATCCTTGGAAAGAGTGGGAGGTCCATGTGATGGGGATGTGGATGGAGCTCCACTACTTTGCCTTCCCTGAACACATTGAGACATACTGCAATTTATATATGCTCTGCTAAATGGATTTGCAGAATATATTGACAAGTTTTAACTAAACTAAAATGGACAAATAGCCTAAATGGATTCTTTTAATGAAATCATAGTTTGGAGATGATAAAATACTAATAACAAAAGCATAAATGAGCAATTGAAAATGAAAGGACACTTCTAGTGATAGAATTAGATCTTCAGAAGCCACAAAACCAGGTATAAAACAAGCAAATAATGATTATCTAATCACATTTGACTGACTGAAAAGTTAGTGTCCATAGACTTAATTTATCAAGAATATCTGATGTAACGATTGATATTTACTGTTGCCAAGGACCAACCTTGTACTCTGTGTTGTGCCTTCAGATATTAGCTAATGTTGGTAGAGTGAAGCCATCACAATTAGTGAGACTTTAAAAATTAACCATCTGGAACATGAAGGCAAACTTTAGTGTTGCTTGAAGGCATATCCTAGAGCTGTTTCAGGAATAGGATATTAAAAGATATACAATGCTCATTCTAGCACCTTATAAAATTGCATTGTACTTAATGGTGAATGTGGAGAAGCCTATTTTGAGGTTTCTTTTTTTTTCTAAGATTTTATTTATTTATTTGACAGACAGATCACAAGTAGGCAGAGAAGCAGGCAGAGAGAGAGGAAGAAGCAGGCTCCCTGCTAAGCAGAGAGCCCAATGCGGGGCTCGATCCCAGGACCCTGGGATCATGACCTGAGCCAAAGGCAGAGGCTTTAACCCACTGAGCCACCCAGGCGCCCCCTATTTTGAGGTTTCTTAAAAGCAAGAAATAAAAAGCCACGTACTTGTTCTTCCTGCTACTGTAAAAATAGCTGAAATAATATACAAAAAGTAATATAGGGTATAAACTAAAATACACTTGTTAATATTTACTGTTAGATATCAGTAACTATTTGAAGAAACAACCATCATTTTGAATTATGAACTGTGGAAGTTACCTATTCAGTATGTATGTATATATCTATTTTTATTTGAGAGATAGAAGAAGAA
Organism: Mellivora capensis; assembly: GCA_004024625.1. Taxonomy (NCBI): domain Eukaryota; kingdom Metazoa; phylum Chordata; class Mammalia; order Carnivora; family Mustelidae; genus Mellivora; species Mellivora capensis. The sequence continues at coordinate 76,839 of PISX010007181.1, forward strand.
AGCAGGCAGGAAAGTACAAGCAGGGGGAGCTACAGAGGGAGAGGAAGAAAGCAGGCTTCCCACTGAGCAGGAAGCCCAACGTGGGGCTCAATCCCAGGACCCTGGGATCATGACCTGAACAAAACTCAGATGCTTAACCAACTGAGCTATACAGGCACCCCTTATCTATGCACTTTATGTGTATAGATACCATGGTTTGTCCCAAATTATGGTTTTTGCTAAATTTTTATTTGACAGTGTTTTACAAAAATAACTTTTTTTGAGCCATTAAGGAATAATGTTTCCAAGAAGTTATTTTCACTCTTGCATGGCTTCTCTAATACAGACTATGTTTTATAGAAAAGTGTGGAATTATATCTGTAGGTGAAATTACTGATCATAAAGTTTCATTGACTAAAATAAAAAACTGCTCAGGATTAAGATTATAGAAAAGACACCAGACATAAAGTTCATTCACCACTTCATCCAGGGGTAAGCTAAAAATGCACATATTAATACAAGTCACCAACAATGTGGCTGATTTTTTTTAAAGCAAGACTATTGAAATATAGAAGCATCTTTAATACACTATGTAATGAAATGGAGATTGATCATAAGGACTTTTGTTCCTCAGAGAGATTCTCAGAGTTTTTCTTAGCAGAGTTCTTAAAAGTGCTCAAATAGGCATCATACTGCTTTTGTGTTTCATTAGTAAAAATTTAAGAATGAGGAAATGGTTGTATTTGGATATTAGGAAAACAATACGCATTGTGGATTAATTCAATATCTATTCTTTCTGCTGTTCCTTCCTATATTTCAGTGTCTAGAAGTATGAGAATATCATGATCATCATATCCTTAAAATATTTTTAATGAAGGCAAAGTGACTGAATATTCCCTTTCTGTTAAAGTAACTCACAGGGTCTGGTTCCAAGTTTGTTTGTTTGTTTGTTTGTTTAAATCATGTGTTCTGAATCATTGTCATTGATAAAAAAATCTCACAAATCATTGATTATGCTTACTAAATCATTATAATCATTTTTCAATCTCATCCACCAATTATGGGAGGGTATTTTTAAAATATACCTCATAAATTTCCATCTTCTGATGCCTATTTGTTAAAGTAATGCTACTATCTGCAATATAAATGACATTAATAAAACTTATTAACATATTTTAGAAAGATAGCATTTTGGATCATTAATAAGTAATTGCAATTTGGGGAGCCTGGATGTCTTAGTCATTAAGTATCTGACTCTTAGTTTTGGCCCAGGTCATGATCTCAGGATCCTGGGATCCAGTTCAGCTTCAGCCTCTGCGCGGAGCCAGGGAGTCTACTTGAGGATTTCCTCCCTCTCCCACCACCCCTCCCCCTGCTTGTGTGCAGGCTCATACTCTCTGTCTCTCAAATAAATCTTTTAAAAAATTATAATTTTAAATTACTTTAATTGCCATAATAATTTAAATAATAATTTAACATTTTATGCTTATTTCATTCTTTTAAATTTCTATTTTTCATGAGTTTCATGATATTAATTAATTGGTGTATTGCTAAATGCATATAATGTGCATTTAAGTAAGAACTTATTGGATTCATGCTCAACAGATTTCCACTGGGAAGGGTGCTCAGTTTAAAATGTTGATAGGCCAGGGACGCCTGGGTGGCTCAGTCGGTTGAGCGGCTGCCTTCGGCTCAGGTCATGATCCCAGCATCCTGGGATCGAGTCCCACATCGGGCTCCTTGCTCGGCAGGGAGCCTGCTTCTCCCTCTGCCTCTGCCTGCCACTCTGCCTGCCTGTGCTCGCTCACTCTCTCTCCCGCTCTCTCTGATAAATAAATAAAAAATCTTAAAAAAAAAAATTAAAAAAAATAAAAGTAAAATGTTGATAGGCCAGTGGAATGAGTTTTCTGTCTGTGGGCAGCAGTAGAGAACAGTGGTTTATTGTATAGATTTGGGGAGTTAGATCTATGTTTGAAGATCAGGCCTGCTCTGTACTTGCCAGTTAATTCAGTTCTCTGAATCCCATTTTTCTCTTCCTTACAATGGAGTCCATTTCCTTACAGTGAGAGGTATATTATGTAAAACATAGAGCATGGTGGTGGTACCTAATAAGAGTATAATACATTTAAGTTTTTTGCAAGTGACATTGTAGGTTGTCATAGAATATGTAGGGAGGTGACAACATTGTGTATTTGACATATTTGTCCAAAGCAGATAAGAATTTATCTGTACACTAAACAAGAATGATAACACATACAAGTGTACCAAAAATGGCAAATAGGATTTAGATATTTAAAAACAATATATAATTAATTGTGTTCTATTTCTTCAAGCAGACAGTATATGAACTGAAAACAAATGTGGTAACAGGGATGAGCCTCAAAAACATAATTTTGAATTAATCAAAAGTGAGCTGTAAAATAAAATAAGTTGTACAGTATAACAACACATAAGTTTAAAAACATGAAAAACAGTATTGTTTACAGATAAATGGATATAGAATGAGGTTGTAAAAAAATGCTTGAGATTGATATGTACCAAGTTCTGGGATATGGTTACCTTTAATAACACAAAAAAGAAATGAATTGAAAGGAAAATGATGCAATTCAACATTTGTAAGGTTTTATTCCTTAACCTGACTTATTGGAAAATGAAAGTTCAGCATATTCTTCATTTTACATTTTTATTGCCATGTTTTTCACCATTAAAAAAAAGTAAAAAATATTTGGACAAAAAAGTAGTGAATGGCTGACCACTTGAGGCTGCTGTCTTGGAAGGAAGGAGGGAGGACTGAGGGGCAGAGGAAAGGTAAATATTTTGAGTAAGAGTAATTTACTTGACATTTTCCTTCAAAAGAGTTCTTGAACAAGCAAGCAAAAAAAAAAAAGAAGAAGAAGGTGGGGGGGTCACATATGGTTAATGGGCTGGCAATGAATGCTTAATTATTCTACTTTTGACACAAGGACACGTTTTAACATCTTGAACATCCAGGTAACTTTTCTTGTGTGAAGTCTGAGTGAGAAAAGGAAATGCATTGTTAGTCTCTCTCAACCTTCCTTCTTTTTATTTTAATAAGAGATGGTATCATTGTAGGCAGACAATTTGATGTCATATTTTTCTATGATATTTTCACAGTGTGCACCAGGGCGCCTGTACTCTGCAGCTACATGACATGCAGGATTTTTTTTCCCCCTTCACATCAGAGCCTCAAAAACAAGCTCCACAGCATCAGGAACAAAGACTATCAATAAACATTCTATCTTTTCATTTTTTTTTCTTTGTTATTTAATAAAGAAAAGGCAGAGCCATGATGTTTGGCTGTCAAACAGCAGACATTTCAGAAATTATTTCTCTTCTCGTGGGCTTTTGATGACCATGAGTTCTCCCCACTCCAGCCTCTATGCATGACCCCAGGGAATGGCCCCGAAGCCGCTGTAGGGAGTGCAATTGAGAAATATGCTGAGCGCAGTCACTGGCCTTCCATTCATCAGACTGCAGGCGACTTGGTAGATTATCTGTGACTCTTTCTCCCACCTGTGTGTGTCCCTCTCTGACCATACCCCATCCCTTCCCTGCATGATTCTGCTATCAGTGGGAGTGGCTTCCTGACATACCTGGCAGAATGCAGGCCACTCGAGTTAGCATACCAGCAAAGCAGCGGGGTTGCTAGGGAGCTGCCCTCTGAGCATCCCTTGATCTATTTTTAAATTTCCATGCTTGTTTCCTCTCAGAAAGGAAGCAAAGAATAATACCGCTTGGCTTTCTACTCTCTTAAGAAACAAAGTAACCAACAAGGGTAAGACCTGTTGTGAAGTTAAAAAGCATTTGCTAATTAAGCTTCAGAATGTTACGGTATTTGTGACCATCTAGTTTCTGCTTAATTAATTTCCAGATAAGGCGGCATCTCAGAAGAGGTAGAAGTGTCTGTAAGAAGTGTAGGTGAAATTTGCTAGTGCTTAAAAAAATCCATTATAAAGCTCTTGAACCACTATTCTCCCAAGCATTTAACAATAACCCATTATGAGATGCCCAGAATCCCCCACCACAGGGAATAAATGAGAAATTTGGAGGGCTATTGAGCAGTGAGTTTTCACAGCTGATACACAGAAAAATATTTAGCACAGGTGTTTCTGTAACTGTGAAATACCGAGGAAATTCAGTCTTCTGTGACACATAGATTCACTGTCTTGTGTGGGATGGAATCTTATGGAACTTGCAAAATATCTGTAATATAAATAAAAGAAGAAGAAGGACAAAATTAGCTTTTACAGAACTCCAGAAATTGTTCCTTGTATAGAAAAGTCTTCCTTTTTGGCCACTGATAACTAGCAGTTTTCTTGGTATTTTTTTTTCCAAGTTAGAATGAATCCAATTTCAAATGTTGTTAGTGAATTTTTAAAATGATGTGTTATATGCATGCAGGTGTGGAGAAATCTGGTGGAATAACAAGTGTCCTGGTCTCCATGTGTCAGGATTTTTTTTTTTGAGCCTTGAAGAGAGATTTTTTTTCTCCTTCTCCGTGACCATTTTCAGACCTTGAAAGCACCTGATCAACAAGGTTAGGAGCTGATATGTCTTCCATTTACAATTCTATAAGTAAGTTACACTTTCTAGAATTTCTAGGGATATTCCAGTGCCACCATTTGGGAAATCATGAGTTTGGACATTACAGTTTCTCTATATATTAATGTAGAATTCAGGAAAATAGGTACACTTAAAGGGGACTACTAGTCTATGTAATTTCTATAAAGCTCTGGGGCACCTGGGTGGCTCAGTGCATTAAGCCTCTGCCTTCAGCTCAGGTCATGATCTCGGGTTCCTGGGATCGAGCCCTGCATCGGGCTGTCTGCTTGGAGGGGAGCCTGTTTCCCCCTCTCTCTCTGCTTGCCTGTCTCACTGTTTGTGATGCCTCTCTCCCTCTGTCGAATAAATAAATAAATTTTTTTTAAAAAATTTCCATAAAGGTCTTGGTTTCTTTTGTAACTTTCAGTCTAATGTATTTTGCCAGATGAGATATTGTTAAAACAAAACAAAACAAAACAAAAAAACCCATGAATCCACAGGAGAGTTCACCTAGAATCCATCAGAATTACAGTGAGATTACTTCATTTAAACCTCACAGCTTAATTACTAACATATATGAACAACTTTTGGGGGGGGGTCAGTCATTTTTCTAAGCTCTTCTTGCCTTTAATATTCACAAAAACTCTAAAAATAAAATACTGTTATTATTTCCATTTTAGTAGCTGAAATAGAATTTCTTGAGAGGAAGTTACTTCCTCTAGGTCATTCAGACCCAGGGCTGTCAGAATCTAAATACTAAGCTACTATGCTATGTGATCTGCCTTCTGTAGATACACTGTGCAAGTTGGATGCAACTTGAATTTTTAGAAAAGCTTCTCAACTAACTAGTTCAAGGCATTTCCCAGTACGGACTCTTGAAAAGTTGCAGATAAGATAGATCACTCTTAGGAAATTAGCCAGGGAGCGGCAGGTTAGCCTTGGGGATCAGCAAAATAAAGGTTTTAATCCTGGGCTGACCATTTTAACTTGGGCCAGTCACCAAAACTCAGTTTTCCCATCTGTAAACTAGTAATAATAATATATCCCTCATAGGGTGGTTATGAAGATTTAATGAGATGGTCTACACAAAACATCTGCCATGTAGTAACATTTAGTAAATGGCAGCTAAAAATTAAGATTGCCACTGTCCAAGTGCAATTTGGAAACCATAATCTCAGACTACCTTGGGATTTAAGGATTCTCTCTTACTTTTCCAAGTTCAGGACAAATGCTTAGTGTTAAGCTCTGAGCACAGCAGACCCCACTTCCATATTTACAGTAACATACTTAAGGGTGTAGCTCTAGTCTCAGAGGGTAGAAAGCAGGAAGGCTGAGCATGTAATCCACACAGACTGTTAGGAGAATTTTGAAGTGTTCCCTCTTTTGTCCAGCTCTTCAGTGTTTTGGCAGGCAGTGATGTTCTGGGAGAGAGAAGAATTGTTGCTCATCGCCATATGTTTCTTATGACTAAGAAATTATTTGATATCATAAAATGAAATATCCCTGGTAAGAAATTGGTGTTCATCTTTTAGAATATTCTAGCATGGCTTAGAAGCCAATGACTGTGTGACATTCCTAAATCTCATACTGATAACTTGCCATTTGTAGAAGAGAAATATAGAAAAACATCCAGTCTCCCCAGTGAAATGTGATCTTCTTGCTCTGTTTTTGGTACAGATCTATCAAGTATCCTATGTTCTCTGGAATGGGGCAAAAATATTCAGGTGTTACTGCTACAGTGGCAAACTAAGAAGGTGCTGAGAATCTCTGGAAGTTATTTGGATTCTTTCCTTTTCTGAGTACCTACTACGTGCTCAATTTGGAGTACTCAATAGAGAGTACAGTGTACTGTGTACCAAAAGCTGCTGGAGACCAAAGATACACCAGTTGGCTCCATCCATCGGCTCAGCTCCATGAAAAAAACAGGCAGGTAATGTTCTTTAAGAATATTGCTGAGAAAGGTAAGGGAGGCTGCTGTGTATTTTTCAGGACATGCTTGTTAATTCATTTCCTTTGGCTTTTGAGGCAATGGAGAAATGAATAGACAAGTGAGATAGCAGTAAAATAGTCCGCTTCATTACAGTGAAGCTGGATTGGAGAATGTGACTAGGTCTAGGGACCAGTGTGAGTTCATCTTATTCCCTGAAGCCCCCTGGCCAGCCAAGGTGAACTGATTATTCCCTTGGTCTTTGGCAGGGGAGCCAGACCACTGCCAGCACCCTTGGCTAAGGTAGAGTCCCTCAATGTCTCACTGTGTGGAGAAGGTAAATAGGTGTGGTCCTCCAGGGGGGCTAGTTTCAGAGAGAGCCTCAAAGAGGAAAATGAATATGCAAGAGCACTTTTCCTCTTACCACGAAACTTGTCACTGTGCCTCCCATGAACATAAGTGAGAGATGGGGTTGGAAAGAAGGGTGAACACTTTCCTCACCCAAGAAGCCAAAAGAAGTTATATATTGGCTCAAGAAGGAAACATGTTCAGAAAAGAAAATCTGTTCCTCTTAAAATCCTTTTTGAGCTGAATCATGAAGGATGAAGAGGGGCCTGCAGAAGAAGAAAGGGAAAAGCATTACAGGCAGACAACATGGCAAAGAAGAAGATAAAAGGGCGCAGCATGAGATCCAGGTGAATAAAGAGAAGAAAATAGATTTACTTTCAGATTTATGTTTACAGCCCCCAATGCGCTATACTATCAATATTTCCTTTTGATCTTGATAATAATGCTGTGAGAAAAAATTATGATAGCAATTGATATTCCTTTTTCCTATGGCATCTGTGATTGAGCTAAGATATTTAAAGTATTGCACATAGTATGTAGAATACAAGTGACAAATATTAACTATTATTACAGTTAATGCTATATTTATTATTATTACTACTACTATTGTGATTTTTATTGCTCTAGCTGTTGCCAAATTCCCTTAGCTAGTAAATACCGTAACTAGTAAGTCCCATTGTTAATGACTTAGCTAGTATGTGGTGTAGCTAGTAAGGTGTTCAGCCAGTCAGATGTAGAACTGGGACTCAGTGATATGGTGTCCAGTAGAGTCCAGGGACTTAATTAGCACTCTGAAGAACTGTGAAGAGTCTCTGATTTTGCTCTATTATATTAACAAGTTTAGTTTGCCACAAAAAAAGGAAGATTTTTTATTACTTGTGGTATACAGCAAGAAGCATGAACTTCATGTTCTCACTGGTTCTCCTTGACTCCCAGGGCAATGTGGAGTGGCCCAGGTGAATGTTGCCCACACAGTGGGCTCACACCACAGCTGAGGAATCCAAAGCTTGGAAAACCCAAGTTTTGTGGGGCTTTTGGATGGCTCAGTCAGTTAAGCATCAGACTTTGATTTCAGCTCATTTTTTTCCCCAGGCCATTTGGTCGATCTAACAGCATCCAGAGAAGGCTAAATTGATGCAAATAACAGAGGGATTATAGATAAGCTTGGTGAGCAGATTCCATTCACCCCAAAGTTCCTTGCAATTCTTTCTTTAAGATACTGGCAGAAGAGACCAAAAGAGAACTTTCCCAGGGAGAAATCCAGCAAAGTCTCAGATCTCTCAGAGCATGTGTTTCTCAGAAACCCATAGGAACCAGAATGTTTCTAGTGCTTGGAAGGAAGCATCATCTTGAGGATTGTATGTTCCAGAATGTGAGAAGCTTGTATTACAAGATGGAGACATGGTTCAGAAAGAAGTCACTGGCTTTAGAGAAGGCAGAAATGAGGTAGTACAGTTTTCTGGAAAGAAGTATAGATTCAGGCACTGAATTCTCTCTCTCTTCCTTCAGGTATATATTTTAATTAATTCTTCAGCTTTTAGAAATACATATTTCTGGCTCTCATCCCTAGAATTTCTCATTCAATATGGTCTGTGGAGTCTCTTTTAAAAAATTTCCTCAGGTGATTAATGTACAGCAAGGACTGGTGGCTGCTCTTTTTGGAGATTTCTTTTTTTTTTTAAGATTTTTATTTATTTAACAGACAGATCACAAATAGGCAGAAAGGCAGGCAGAGAGAGAGGAGGAAGCAGGCTCCCCGCTGAGCAGAGAGCCTGATGTGGGGCTCGATCCCAGGACCCTGGGGTCATGACCCGAACCAAAGGCAGAGGCTTTAACCCACCAAGCCACCCAGGTGCCCCATGGAGACATTTTTAATATTTGGTTTCATATGTAATTTAAGTGATTTATAAACAGCTCTTTTGGCAGTTTACAATTAAAGAAGTGTGTGTGTGTGTGTGTGTGTGTGTGTGTAATTTTTTTTAAAGCTCCCAAACAAATTTAGGAGAATTAAATAGTAATCTTCTAAAATCCCATCCCAGATTTGGTATTTGGTATGTGTTGTTTCATTAAGTATCTCCTCTTAGAAATTCTAATGTTTCCTCTCATAAGAAAATAGGTTATCATACTAAGGAAGCTATTCTGATAGTATACTTGGGTTTTGCTTTTCAGCTTTAAAAAAATTAAGCATCCCTAAATATGCTCCAAAAGGGAAATTCATGTCAGTTTTGCTTATTTGTTGTGTCTGTGTATTGCACAACTTCATGAAGCATCTTGAATCTGTCAATTCCACCATCTGATGTCTAATCAAAAGTAGGTGCTGGGTTACTTACTGTGCTTGATTGTCAGCATAATCACATGCTAATGTGACTTTCTGTTTTTCCTGACATCATCCTAGAATGTCAAGACCCTTCATAACTCTCTTCCACCTTTCAGTTTTTCCAAAGAGCAGGCCTATCAGCTAGAGACCATGAAATTGTCTTCATGTCTTCCACACTCACAGATCAAAGGCAAACAAGACTGACTTCGCTTAGGTGCCTCTAGTTCCACATTGAACTACATGGAGGGAATTTTCATCCTTCCCCAGATATGAATATTAATAAGAAATGGACAGGTAGAGCTATATATATATATATATATATATATATATATATATATATATATGGTCCCAGGAAAAAGCACTCAGAGGCACATTACAGCATGTCATGAAAGAAGATTGGATTTTTTTGTGTGGTTAAATTGATATTGTTTATCACATGTTTTATTAGGAAATTCATCTTGTGTACCGGAGTTGTTTTGATATGTTAGAGTTGGTTGTTCTAACTAGGATTTCTAAAGAAAAAAGATTAGTAGAAACAGTTATAGTTTACTTTCAGGTGTGAGTGAGACTGAGATTTTTGGAGAGTTGTTATATTTTATATTAGAATGTTATTTCATTCAACACATAATTGAATGCCTCTTAGGATAACAAAGTAATTGGCACTAAAAGTATACAAAATAATAATCCCATTATTTCATATAACACTTGCAGTTTAAATACCTCTTTGATTCTTATTGTTTCATTTTGAAAAGATGGAGAAAGTATTGCCTTTTTCTTCAAGGATATTATACAATTTGAGGGTGGGGGAGGTTGAAGGAGTGGCATATAGTAAATAAATTAATGGGCTACAAAATAAAGTTTAATCTCTTAGCAGTCGGAGATTATGTAAAACATAGCATGGTGATGGAATTTATTTTGACTGATAATTCACTAAGATCCTAATCAATCATAGTAAGTGGGCCCAATTTATGAGCGTAGGCTACATAAAGTACTAGGATGAAAAAGGCTTCTCTTCAGGATAATACAATTTGACTTGGTAAAATATTTCCTAACCAGTTTCACTTTCAGTCTTGAAGCACCTCTAGATTTATACTTTAAAAACAAAGAAAACAAAAACTTTCCTGCTCAAAGCTGAATTCAACTGCTCATCAGCAGCTATAACAATGAGATCTCTAATGTGAAATGTCAGCTTCTTGTGTATCAGAAGCTGTAAAGACCAGGAGGAGAGGGGAGCACCTAGAATTTGGAGGCCGACTCAGTATATGTAGTTCATTCTACTATCTAAAGGATGAGGAATAAAACCAGGAATAATGAATTTTCCAAAAGGTGATTAAAATTCAGAATCACAGTAATTTTTTTCCTTAAAGTATTAAATGTTATTTTGCATCTATAGACAACCGCAAATGCTCATTAAACATCTGTTAAAAGAACTTTAGAGGGACGCCTGGGTGGCTCAGTTGGTTGGACGACTGCCTTCGGCTCAGGTCATGATCCCGGAGACCCGGGATCGAGTCCCGCATCAGGCTCCCAGCTCCAGGGGAAGTCTGCTTCTCCCTCTGACCTTCTCCTTGCTCATGCTCTCTCACTGCCTCTCTCTCAAATAAATAAATAAAATCTTAAAAAAAAAAAAAAAAAGAACTTTAGAAATAAAAGGAAGCACTGTCTGCTATGTGTAGTTATCTGTCACCATGTAAAAAATTACCCCCAAACTGTACTGCTTAAAACAGTAAGCATTTATTACCTTAAGTTTTTGTGGGTCAAGATTTCAGACACATTTAGCTGATCCTCTGCTCACAGTCTCTTACAAGGCTACAAACTGTTGACTGGGAATTCAGTCATTTCAAAGCTTGACTTTAGGAGGAGTCCTTTCCAAGCTCACTAACGTTGCCATTGGCAGGATTCAGGTTCTTGCTGGCTGTTAGCCAGATAAATCAGCTCCTTGCCATATGGACCTCTCCTGAGGGCTATGCACATCTTGGAAGGTTCCTTTCAAGAAAGAAAAAGCATGCGAGAAAGAAAGAGAGGAGAGAATATGAATGAGAGGGAAAGAGATCGCAGTCTTTTATACCATAATCTCCAAAGTACCACCTATCATTTTCATTTCTCTACTCATTACATGTGAGTTGCTAGATCCGGCCCACACTCAAAGAGAGGGAATTAAAGAGAAGGATTTACACAGCACATGAAAACCAAGAAGTACGTCATTGGGGGCCATCTCATAGAATGCCTGCCACATATAGAAATCATCTCATTGAGCCTTTCATGTTATAGCCAAGGAAAGTGAGGTGCAAAGTTGTTAATTACATGTCCAATGTAACAGAGCCTGCTGCTATTGTTGCAAGAGCCTAGATACCTTGATATAGCTCAAAATTTTCTGATTAGAGAAAGGCAGGAAGGGACAGAGGTTGAAATATAGGAGCTATTTCCTGCCAAAGTGGTTTTCAACCTCTGTTCATAAAGTGGGTGGTCTTCTAATGGCACATCCAGCCCTTCAACCAGATAAACGATTTCAATTAGTTTGTATATTAGTCTTTTTCATAAGATGCCTTTAAATGAAATGGTTCTGCTGGTCAAACTTAACCTGAAAATAATTGTTCTTCATGAATTTTATTTGAAAAAATTTTTCAGGTTCAATATTGGAACTGAAAGATATTCTGTTCACATTAATGCATTTTTTTCTCCCCCTTATATCATTTTATCCAGAAATTATTTTTATTACTTATAAACAGATGAAGGCTTTTAATAGTTTTTTTCTGTAAGACTCAGTATGTTTGAAAATGTTATTTTTTAATAATTTTACCAATACCTTAAGCCAATTCAAAGTATAAAAATGTTTTAAAATTGTATTACTCTCATTACAATGAATAGATTGGAAAGACTTCTTGTGATCAGTGATATTACATATTTGAATGAACTTTTGTCATCTAGTAAAATAGGTGAATTCCAATTTAAGCACCTATTACATGTAACTAAATCTTCCACATTTTTTCTGTCAAATCATTTTATATCCTGTCATATATATATATGTATATATACACACATACAATAAATATATGTTATGTATATACACACAATAAAAGAGCTACAAACCTTAGACATACAAAGAAAAAGAGAAAAACCATCATTGGAGGTCTATTTTTTTTGTTTTGTTTTAGTTTTTTGTTTGTTTGTTTTTGTTTTGTTTTTTTTTGCAAATTTCTGGAACTTTGGCTTAGATACTGAATTTCTCTTAAATACATCATTTCAAGAATCTTTTTAAACTGCTTTTTTCATTTAAAATTTTATAAACCCTGTCTAATTTCTCTGAAGACACACCTAGATCACTTTAACCCTTCATTGTCATTTAGACTGTTTTCCAACTTTAAAAATGTATTATAAACATCACTGTGAAGACTATCCACATATATTTATCTATGTATCTTTCTTGGAGTATCTCCTTTTAGTAATCCTCAATGAGTTAGACTTCTGAGTGAAAGGGTGCGTAAAGACTTTTAGTAAAAATCTCTAAATCACCCTTGAGAAATTTTATATTCCCTGGAACAGATTAGAAGGGAGGAATCTAAATACAGGTTTCTGCAACAACCTTTATTTGCAACAGCCCTTTTGTTTAACTTCTCTGTGTTTCTTTTTCTGAAAAGAAAGCAGTCACCATTTTCTGAGAGGAAGGAAACTTGTATAGTAGGAAAACATGAATTTAGGTTTGCATTTCAATACCCAAGAGGTCCAAGTGGATTCTTCTCTTGGCCAAATGCACTCTTGCATTCCTAATTATCTATGTGTAATACCTCGAAAAGGTAGTGCTCTGTTTTGCTCGCTGTCTCTCCCATCTGTATCTATGCCACTTTTGGAAGTATTAAAAAATATATCACAAACATTTAGAGGGGAGCAGGGGAACTCATTGATTTTCTGAAAGCAATTTGTTAATTAACATCAAAGGAATGAAATCTGACTTGCATAGCCTAGTGAGTGGCATTTTTCCATAGTCCTGGTTGCTATGGTGATGAAGGAAACCCGTTTGTTCTGGGTCACTCCTAAATTTGTGCATGAAAGCATAAGAGATTATTTCTGTCTAATCAAGTTATTTGGAAAAGTTGAAGGGGAGGTGCAGTGTTTTACAGCCATCAACCCTCAACAGAATAAAACACAATAGCTGAGAAAAGGGGATTATATCTTCCTTTTTAAAACAGAACTGAGAATTTCTAACTGACCCTGAAGCCTCTTCCAGCAGAATATCTTCCCCCCACTTTGCACTCCTATGAGGAATGTGGAATCACATTTCTTAAAGGGAATTAGAGTACATATTGAAAAACTCTACAACCCGACTTTGCATAATGAATAAGGAGTAGGGTGTGCATTCATTAAACAATTTTACTTTTTAACTTAAATTTTACAGTGTGTCAAATGCCTCACTAGGTCTGCATTGCCAGGAAGCTAAGTTCTGTTACAATTAACATAATTGGGACAGCTGGAATAGAGAAGGAATGGCTCACCTCTTTTTTCTAACCAGATGTCCTGGCCCCTGTGGTATATAGATTGAAGCATCTCTTGCACATTCCCCTGCCTGTCCAACACCTTAGCTACTCCTTAAGCAGATGATAGTTTTGTATGTCATTATTGGACTTTCTGTATCAGCCCAAACATTATTTTTATAAAAGATGTGGCTTCAGTTACATTTTTATTTTTATTTATAAAAAAATATTACTTTTTCTTTCTGAGACACAAAGATATGGATTCAGATCTTTATTCTGACATTTATTAACTGTGTGGATAGGGGAAAAATTCCTTAACATTTTGATACTTTAGCTTTCTTATGTACAGAATTTACCTATACAGGTACCTAAGATTTACCTATACAGGACTGCTTAAGAGTTCCCTCTGTATCAGTCACCCATAGCAGCATAAGAAGTTACACCCAACATTTAGCAGCTATGGTCAAATAATTTTCGACAAAGCAGGAAAAAATATACAGTGGAAAAAAAGACAGTCTCTTCAATAAATGGTGCTGGGAAAATTGGACAGCTATATGTAGAAGAATGAAACTCGACCATTCTCTTACACCGTACACAAAGATAAACTCGAAATGGATAAAGGACCTCAATGTGAGACAGGAATCCATCAGAATCCT